>CAUYLG010021098.1:0-52953 GCA_963573385.1 Cacajao melanocephalus | reverse complement strand
TGTGGCTCCTCCGCTGGGAATCTCCTAGTCTGTGGGCAACAAAAATTCGTCTGAAAGTGCGGCGTCCACTCGCTCTCTGCGCTTTCACTGGGAGCTACAATCCTGAGCTGTTGTTAATCGGCCATCTTGGATCTCTCTCCCAGCTCAGTTTTTATGTTACTGTTTTTCCTAGTGTTTGGGATTTTTACTTGAAGAAGTAGCTATTGTAGCACTATTCACAATAACAAGACATGGAATCAACCCAAATGCCCATCAATGATAGACTGGATAAAGAAAATGTGGTACAAATGTACCGTGGAATACTATGCAGTCATTAAAAGAATGAGATCCTGTCCTTTACAGGAACATGGATGATGCTGGAGCCCATTATCCTTAGCAAACTAACACAGAAACAGAAAACAAAATACTGTATGTTCTCACTTGTAAGTGGGAGCCAAATAATGAGAACACGTGGACACATAGAGGAGAAAACACACACTGGAACTTTCAAAGAGTGGAGGGTGGAAGGAGGGAGAGGATCAAGAAAACAATTAATGGATACTAGGCTTAATAGTTGAGTGATGAAATAGTCTGTATAACAAACCCCTATGACTTAAGTTTACTTATGTAATGAACCTGCACTTGTACCCCTAAACTTAAAAGTTAAAAAAAAAAAGAGGCTGGATGAGATGGCTCATGCCTGTAATCCCAGCACTTTGGGAAGCTGAGGTGGCAGATCATTTGAGGTCAGAAATTTGAGATCAGCCTGGGCAACATGGTGAAATCTCATCTCTACTGAAAATGCAAAATTAGCTGGGTGTGGTGGCAGACACCTGTAATCCCAGTTACTCGGAAGGCTGAGGCAAGGAGAATTGCTTGAACCCAAGGGGTGGAGAAGGTTTCAGTGAGCTGAGATCATGCCACCACATTCCAGCCTGGTTGATAGAGTGAGACTCCATATCAAAAAAAAAAAAAAATAGGTGTGATAAAGAAGTGTTTACCAAGGGAAAGCTATCAGGAAGAGGGGCAATTTTAGTTTATTTGCTGAGAACTCACTACCCTCAGAATTCTAGTAAGTATTTTGTTTCAGGGTCAGGTAGTAGGTTAGGTGATGGCTAAACCTTAAAATCGCACATTTAATCTATGACCTAGCAAATTCTCTGGATAATCAGCATTTTTTTTCTTTTTTTTTTTTTTTTGCTACACAGGAGTCTCCCTGTGTCACCCAGGCTGGAGTGCAGTGGTGCAATATTGGCTCACTGCAACCTCTGCCTCCTGGGTCCAAGCAATTCTCCTGCCTTAGCCTCCTGAATAGCTGGGATTACAGGCACCTCACCACCTCGCATGACTAATTTGTCTATTTTTAGGAGAAATGGGGTTTTGCTATGTTGGCCAGGCTGGTCTCGAACTCCTGACTGCAGGTGATTCACCCACCTCGGCCTCCCAAAGAACTGGGATTACAGGTGTGAGCCACTGTGCCTGGCCCAACAATTGGTTTTATATTTATTGTTTTTGTGACACAAATGTCTTTTTTGGTTCAGGTATAAAGTACTTAAATGAATACATTTTAGTGGAAATAAGGTATCTAAAATTTCTTGTTCAAAATTGACATAATATTTTGTAGTCATGTATGCATTTCAAATTATTTGGCTGGAGAGAATGCAACAGAAAGGAATTTAGTGTTTTATTAGTTTGGACTTTGAAACATCTATGAAGTAATATATGAGCATAGGGATATGCATGCTATTGTAAAGAGGCACATAACAAAGTATCCAAAGGGAAGAACAGAATTAAATCATGAATAATTTACAGATGAAAATAATTTATTCAGTCCTGGTCTTTAGAAAGTGGGAGTAATGTTTTAGTAAAGCCAAAGTATTTTTGGAAGTGACAAAGGAGAAGGGCTCACTAAAATAATAAAAAACTAATACTCTTTTTGGTAAGGTATGGGTTAAAAACAAAATTTGAAAGCTAGAGTAGATATCATTTTATTTAATAGTTCTAATGTCCAAATCATCTTTTAAGTTAGAAATAAGGAATACTTTATTTGTACCAGGGGACCATTTAATTAGAAAGAAGTCTTTTAGCTTTATTTTATATTTATTATTATTTTGCTATTATTTAGGTATGTTTTGGTAAAACTTGGAAGAAGCCTTCAGAAAAGTGAATGTATAAGAATACTGGGCTGAGCCTTGTTCCTCTTTTGGGTCTTTCTGCCAATGAATGAAGAAGAAGAGAAGAACCTTTAAGACTGAGTACCTTCAGGGACAAGTGGCCAGTGGGAGATTATTGCAGGGAAAGACTGATTGTAACATAGATTTTTTTTTCTTTTTTTTTTTAGCAACTCGAATTCAAACATACTCCAACAGATTCTTTTTTTTTGAGCCAAGATCTCATCTCATTCTGTCTCTGTCCCCTAGGCTGGAGTGCAGTGGCGTGATCTCCGCTCATTGCAACCTCTGCCACCTGGGTTCAAGCGATTCTCCTGCTTCAGCCTCCTGAATAGCTGGGATTGCAGGCGCCTGCCATTATGCCCAGCTAATTTTTTGTATTTTTAGTAGCGATAGGTTTCACTATGTTGGCCAAGATGGTCTTGAACTCCTGACCTCAAGTGATCCACCCACTTAGGCCTCCCAAAGTATTGGGATTACAGGTGTGAGCCACCATGCTCGGCTGCTTGTAACACAGATTCTTGATGCTTAAGAGGATAATGTGGAAAAGAACAGAAGGCAATACTGTTAATTCTATTTATAGTACTAACCTTTCTCATTTTCAGAAGCCCTAGGGATTTTGTGTTCTAAATACTTGGCTTTTTTTTTTTTTTATCTTTCTCTGCAGTTATCCTTGATTTTATTTTGTAAATATTTTTGTTGTTTTATGTTCATTTGCACATAATTTGAGTTATTTGAAATTTGCTGGTCACCCAAAATGAAATAAAACGGCCAGTAGCTAGGAGACAGTGGTGGCAAATAACTGCAAAGGTGGTTTAGTGAACTGCATAAAAATCACCAAAACATCATTAAGGAAGTCTTATCAGGTGCAGTATGAGAGTGAAGGGAAAGCGATTTGTCTCCTGGTGGCTGTGGGGACAGAGAGGTCTAAGATGACAGTTGTATTAGATAGTCCAGAGACACCCTAGGTGGTTAGGCTCATGTTAAAGAGTGAACATGGGGCAGGCATGTCTGGTAATGACAGGAAGTCAATAAAATTTTTCAGCAGATTGGGAATCTTGGCTGATAACAGATGATGAGAGGAGTGGGAGGAGTGGCTAGTGGTGGTGGAGTGAAGCAGTTTTTTTCCTTCATAGGTTGTATAAGACATGGATACATTGGCTAAGAAGTCCAAAATTTACGAGGTGATTTGCTGACTGAGGTGCGTCCGTGCACAAGAGAGAAAGATATCACACCATATTATTAACAGCCGAAATAATGGCATATTTTATGGCAGTCAGTGTGTTTTTCACTCATTATCCTGTTTGATCTTTTTAAGAGTTCTATGAGGTAAATACTGTTATATCCATTTTATAGACAAGAAAACAGGCTTAAGGTGATAAAGTAACATGCCCAAACTCAAACAGCTAGTAAATGGTGGTGGTAGGATTTGAACCTTTTTTTTCTTATGTTCCTTAAACATGAAATTTTTCACCTGAACCTTTGTTTTTGATCATTAGGCCATGCTGCAAGCGACTACTCTAGCACTATTTATCAATAAGATATGACCTCTTCTGAGAAGGCTTCTGTGACAATACTCCCCTCCCTTAGTTTGGATTATATGTTTCTCTTTGTGTTCACAGCCTCTTTTAAAATCCTATTCTTTAACAATTTTATCCGTAGTTTGTACATATTATCTCTTCCACAATATTTCAGTCCTCTCAAGGGCACTTTCCTTGTCTTATCTAGTGTCCAAATGTGAAACATTTTTATATCTCCAGCACGTAGCATAGTGCCTGTCACATTATATACACTCAATAAATATTTATTGATATGCGATAGATTGATAGTGGAATGTTATCTTTAAGTAATTTTTCATTGTATGATTGTAGACACTGATGGGTAGTTTTTCTGGATAACCACATGAAAACCACGAGACTGATGAATTAAAAATAGGACTTAAGTTCAGGCCAGCATTTTTATAAATGTCTGCTGATTGTCACAGGGTTGCTGTCTTGAAGTAAGTATCCGATTCCAGTTAAATAAGGATTACTGGCTTTGGCTAAAGTTAAGTTTTATGGTTAAAAAGCAACATTAAAAATACATATATTACCTTTTAGCATTTTTCTACTTATATTACACTTGATAAATTAGTTGAAACTGATGAACAAGGAGTCTTTCAGCCTGCTTTTAATTGGACCAAAGGAAAAATGCAATTGCGTACCATGGCAAAGAGCAAAATACCTGAGAGGAAGCTAACTGAAACTTGTAATAATGTTTATCTGTATTTTTCACATAGTATATAGCTGACATTTAAAGTATTCTGAACAGATTTGCATCTAGATAATAGAAAGGTTGTTTCAAAGGTCTTAATTACTGAATATTTTATTTGTTACATATATTAATATATAAATGTGATGTCCCTCTTAGAAATTAAAATCTCTAAAAACATTTCTGCATAGAGGCACTTCTTTATTCATCATTTTGGTAAATTCAGTAGTCAGGTATTCTAAACCCCGATCACTAAAATATATATGATTTTAAAACAAACTTAAATATGTTTGTTAATTTTTAAAATTATTATTATTTTTAATTTTTTAATTTTAATTTTTCCAAGACAGAGTCTTGCTCTTTTGCCCAGGCTGGAGTGCATTGGTGCTCTCTTGGCTCACTGCAACCTCCGCCTTCTGGGTTCAGGTGATTCCTCTGCTTCAGCTTCCTGAGTAGCTGGAATTATAGGCATGCTCCACCACTCCGGGCTAATTTTGTATTTTTAGTAGAGACAGGGATTTCACCATGTGGGCCAGGCTGGTCTCGAACTCCTGACCTTGTGATCTGACTTCCTTGGCCTCCCAAAGTGCTGGGATTACTGGTGTGAGCCACCGTACCTGGCCTAAAATTATTTTTTAAAATAGTGAAATAATTAGGTAGAATCACCAGATCTTGGTGTGTAACTGAATATGGGTAAGAGGAAGGGTGTTAATTGGGTGTTAGATGGAAGAGGAATCAGGATGACACTGGATTTCTGGCTTAGGCAACTTGCTGTATGGTGGAGTCCCTCACTGAGATGTGGAACATGGGGAAGGAGGATGACGATGAATTTCAGTTTTATATTTGTTCATTTTTTATTTTCAAAATTTTGAAACAATACAAAATGTACAGAAAATTTGCAGGTACAGTACAGAAGACTTTTTTTCCTGGACCATTTGAAAGTAAGCTGCCAGTATGATGCCTCACTGCCAGTAAATACTGTATATTTCCTGCAAATAAAGACATTTGCCTTCATAGTCATAGTACAACCGTGGAAATCAAGTCATTAACATTAGACCTTACTACCATCTAATACTCAAATCCCAATCAAGTTTTGTCAGTTGTCTCAATACTCTCCTTTAGAGCAAAAGGATCCAGTTTAGAATTACCTGTTACATATAGTTTTCAGGCCTTTTAAGTCTTCTTCTGTTGGGAGCAGCAATACAGTCTTTCCTGGTCTTTAATGGTCTTGACCCTTTTGAAGACCAGATATTTTATAGATTGTGCCTCTGTGTACAGTTCAACCTGTTTTCTTTTTCAGCCGTAGTTCTGGGTGAGAAGCCTAACACCCTAAGACATCTATATTAGTTAGAGTTCTCCAGAAAAAATGGAATTTATTTATTAATTAAAAAAATAACAAATAAATGGTTCATGACGTTAAGGAGGCTGAGAAGTCCCATGATCTGTTGTCTGCAAGCTGAAAACCCAGGAAGCTTGTGGTGTAATTTAGTATTAGGTTGGTGCAAAACTAGTAAAGCTAATTTAGTTAAAAGTAATAGCAAAAATTGCAATTAGTTTTACACCAACCTAATACAAGTCTGAATTCAGAACAAGTCTTAAGACCCAGGAGTGCTAAGGGGAGGAATAGAGCCACATACCAGTGCAAACAATCAGAAAGCAGATTGAAACATCCTCCATCTCTTTGTTCTCTTCAGGCCTTTAGTGGATTACATAATGCTCACCCACACTGGGGAGGCCCATCTGTTTTACTCAGTCCGCCAATCCAAATGCTAATCTCTTCCAGAAACACCCTCACGGATACAACCAGATAACCTTTAGCTAGATATCTGGGCATCCTGTGGCCCAGTTAAGTTGACAGATAAAATTCACCACCACAGCACGTATTGGCTAAAAAAAAGTAAGTTTTAAAAATACATTTAGAATGGCATTAATTATATACCACTGTTGAGAGAGTTGAGCAAATAGTCATTATGTACTAGGGTTCAGTTGATAAAGGCTGAATTATTCGATTTTGACAGGAACACTTAAAAAGTGATGCTGTTTTCTCCTCATTGATTCCTGTCCGATAATGTACAGTTTTGGTTTGTCCCATTACTAATGATCATTTGAATAAGGATGTATCTGTTTGAATTCTCAACTACTTAGTCCCCACCCTGACCTTAGGGAATCTGTAAGTATTTTGTATGGAA
This sequence comes from Cacajao melanocephalus, assembly GCA_963573385.1. NCBI lineage: Eukaryota > Metazoa > Chordata > Mammalia > Primates > Pitheciidae > Cacajao > Cacajao melanocephalus. The sequence goes on along the minus strand of CAUYLG010021098.1, from coordinate 46,364 downwards.
ATTTTTTGAAACTTTGCAAGTATCCTATTTCTTATCAAACTTTCTGTTTGTTTATTTATATGACCATAGATTAATATGAGCCTTTATTATTATTTATCATGATCTTCAGCTTGTCCCCAATTTAGCTAGTAGAAATCCTTTCAAGATGGCTTTTGACATGTCTCCATCATATTTTGACTATTTTCTATTTTTTCTGGCACATGAAACAAGCTCATCTTGTACTTCCCCCATACTTGTTGTACTTAACAAGCTCATCTTGTAATTCACCTGCCTACATCTGGAATCAGTCATTTCTCCAAGTTAGCCCTGAGTCTTCATAGCAGCATTAGGTATACTCCTTGCTTTTAGAGTGTAGTACTTAGAGGCTGTCCCAGTGGAGAGAGCTAATATATATATATACACACATATATATGTGTGTATATATATATGTATATGTGTGTATATATATATGTGTGTATATATATGTACATATGAATGTGTAGTTGCAAGTTACATCTATATTTCTCTCTCTCTGTGTCTCTGTCTCTATAAAACCATGAGTTTACACTGCTACTATAAATTCTAATCTAACACTTCAGGGTTTGTTCTAATTTTCTCCTTTTCTATATAGGTAACCTTCTTTTTGACACTGAGAAACCAGGCTCCCATAGACCTTGTCAGATTGACTTACTTGATCAGTCTTCCCCTGCTTGTGATCAATCTCCTATTTCCACTGTCATCCTCCCTTGAATGTGGATGCCCTCTTTCCCTACCTAGGCTCTGCCACTCTGTTTCAGACTGCCCCTCTAATGGATGTATCCTCACCCTACCCAAGCTTGACCTCTCCATGCTGGACTGGCCTTTGTGTGGTGCCTTCTGAACCCTGTATCAGGTGGGCTCTGCTTACACACTGTTCCCTCTCCCCCTTTTCCTGTGCCCCATTGTTGTAGGAAAAAAATTGGTTCTTGTCATATGATCAGCAAAGATTAGTCTCACAGGCACACAGAAGGGTGAAGAATGGAATTTATTGGGCAAAAGGAAAAAGCAAATACAACTCAGCAAAGTGAGGTGGAGAGCCTGTTGACAGGCTTTCCTGTCACTGATTGAATCCCAGGTTACCACCCAGGAGCAGGAGAGGCCAGTCACCTTGTCCCAAGGCTCCACTCCATCCTTCCAGTGCACAAGATAGTCAGAGAATCTCTGGGACCAGCAGTCCAGATTTTCAGCTTCAGGCTATTTTAGACTTTAAGGTGGGGTTTTACTGGGGGAGCCTTGGCTGCCTCCTGTCTCTATCACTATTCTTTACATGCTGGGCAGACTTTAATTTAGTAGAGAATGAGAAAAGAATAATAAAGCAGTAACTAAAAGGAGACTCCTCCAGGAATTTTTGATGAAAAAGGATGGCATTCATCATATTTACCTGTAATCGCCTTGGAGCCAATCTAGAGATTGAGGTTAAAGATATAGAAGAGACAGAATTGATAAAGCCACTTCTCTCAGAAGGAAGATAGGGATAGGTGTACAATTCTGAGGATTAGTCTTAAGTGCAAAAGAAGACTGCATTCCCACTTAAATTCAGAGTAGGAGAGAAGAATGGCTTGAATTCAACTTGGTTTGAGAGTCTTCTGGCCAGACTTTTACTTTCTTTGTGCAGACATTGCTGAAAAGGTGTGATCTAGTTGGAGATTTAAGGAGAGTGGAGAGAATTCTGCAATTGCTATGGAGAATGAGAAGTGAAATGAGCAGAAAACCAGAAAGGCTTCGCTTCTAATCATTATGGAAAACCTGAGGATAGAAACTGGAAATGAATTGAGATACCAACCCTAATGACTGTCAGGTTCCCTCTATCAGCCCTCAGGGCTGGGAGTGAAGAAGGCAGTTTTTTATTAGGCAAACAGTTAAGTAGAAAGACCTAGGACAAGTGAGTTGAGAATATTGACTAGAGAGAGCTTGAAATGAAGGAAATGGATGTTGAAATGTTGAATAGTTCTGCAAACTATTAGGAAAGTAAAGAGGATGGAATTTGGAAGGACAGTAGATGTGTCATGTTCTATCCCAAAGGTTTTTGCGTAGTTTGGTCTTAAACAATCAGAAACCAACTCAAACTTAAGGGTAGAGTGGAGGTTGGGAAGTGGAATTTGTTATAAATATTTTGAGTAGTTCACAGATTTAAAACTCAGGCTGAAGAAAATCATGATTCAGAAATATAGAAACTATTGCAGCTTTGGTGTCCAAGGTTTTAGAAAGTAATGGACACCTTCGGTATCACTACTGGGGAAAATTAGTTCTATTATTTGTTCATTCTTGTTACTGCTTAGGGTTCAGATACTGAGAAGAAAGGTTAAGGTTTAAATGGTCTTGCTTGGATTTTGTGCCCATTTCCTTGGCCAGGAGATTGACTGTTCTATCAAGACCATGTGAAATTGGCTGGGCATGGTGGCTGACACCTGTAATCTCAGCACTTTGGGCAGTCGAGACCAGTAGACTCCTTGAGGTCAGGAGTTCAAGGCCAGCCTGACCAACATGGTGAAACTCTATCTCTACTAAAAAACAATACAAAAATTAGCTGGTCGTGGTGGTACAAACCTGTAATCCCAGCCACTTGGGAGGCTGAGGCACGAGAATTGCTTGAACCTGGGAGGCAGAGGTTGCAGTGAGCCAAAATTGTGCCACTGCACTCCAGCCTGGGTGACTGAGTAAGACTCCAACTAAAAAAAAAAAAAAAAAGAAAAAAGAGATAAAAAGTGTATATAAAATGGAGTTTGGGAAGTTCTTCAAAGGAAAACAGAGGTGCTGTTTACAGAAGAGGGAGAATGGAAGCAACAGTGGCAAAACCAACAGATGCTCAGCATTTGTAGATTTTGTGAGTGGGTACTGAGCTTTTATGCAAATTAAAGCATGAGTTGGTATGAAGAGGGAGACATTGAATAAAATGCTAATCCTTTGTTGTGTTCTAGGTATTATATTCTCTTTGTAGCAATTGTGAATGGGAGAACTAACAAAGAACCTGAAGGACTTTTCAAGGATAATTACAAACCACTGCTCAAGGAAATAAGAGAAGACACAAACAGATGGAAAAACATTCCATGCTCATGGTTCGGAAGAATCAGTATCATGAAAATGGCCATACTGCCCAAAGAAATTTATAGATTCAACGCTATCCCCACCAGGCCACAAATCACCTTCTCCACAGAAGGCCTGGAAAAAACCACCATAAACTTCACATGGAACCAAAAGAAAGCCCGCATAGCCAAGACAATCCTAAGCAAAAAGAACAACGCCAGAGGTATCACGCTACCTGACTTCAAACTATACCACAAGGTGTAGTTTTTCTAACCCAATACTGCTCAGAAGACATGTGGCCTGAAGTCATAAGATTTGTGACTTCCCCAATTGTTCCTATAAATAACATCACTGTAGCAGAATCTAAGGTTGGTTTTCTGAGATTTTTTTTCAGCCTGACTCCAACCAGATCCTTGACTCAGGATTCAACTTGTCCTATGATCCTATCCAGAGGTAGGCTCAGCACATGAGAACCATTTTCCACACCCTTATGATTTTATTCCTCAACCAATCAGCAGCATCCATTCTTTAGTCCCCTGACCACCAAATTGTCCAAAAAGCCCTAACCTACAAGCCTTTAGTGACTGATATGAGTAATAACTTTATCTACTGTGTGGCTGTCCTTGTGTCAATTAAACTCTTTTTTATTGCCAAAAAAAAAAAAAAAAAAAGGAAAAATATATTCGTTTTAAGGAAACCATCAAAAAGGTTAATATGTTTTCTAGAATGAGGACTTGATCTTTTTTTTTTTTTTTCACTGAAAATGTCCTAGAACATCTCTTTATAACCACTTCTTAGCATACAAACTAAATGAGTGAAAATTTGAAATGCATCATGAAAAGTGAGGGACACTGATACCAATTATGCAATAAAGCTAATTGGCCTTATATCATGCTATGAGATTGAATTCACACTGCCAACATTAGGTATAATTCTACTTCTGGCTTTGTTAATCCTGAGTTGAGTGTTGTAGGTACTATTGCTGAATTGAATCTTCATGGGCTCAGTTACCCAAAGACTTGAATGGCATCTGTCAGTCTTAAAAAATTTTTTGCCATGATATAGCTAGAATAAACAAACCAGCTTAAGAATCTTTTAAGGAATGAACACTACAGAAATTTCTTCTGAGGCACTTTATTACTTCCTTGTAAGCTGTCACTTTAAATCTCTCTCAGGCCAAATTTCACATCTGTCTATTAGAAATGCTTCATAAGCTGAGGAAAGGGAAGCCATCATCTTTTGGGAAATTCAAAGGCACAAACAACAAATCCATCCAGTCAGTGTGATCCAGGGATATTAGCACTTCTGTAGAGATAAAGAGAAGGATGTCTACAATATTCCCTCTTCTTTTCTCCCTGTGTATCCCAAAAGATTTTACAGAAAATATTAGAAAACAGGATACTTATATAAGAATGGGCTATCAAGGAACTGAGCTATTGATTATATATGATAGAAATAGAGATAGAAATATATAAGATGAGAATATCAGTAGTTCAAATATATGAAGGTAACATGCAGTCTAATGTCATCATTTTGGGACAGCTAGGGAAAGGCTAGGTGGAATTTGGGAAAACTCTAACTCACAGAATAAATTTTACTTTAGTGTTATAATGTATTTTTATATTGTTTGGTGCAGAGCAGATGTTCAATAAATAAATGTTAAATGAAAGAATGAATGCATATATAGCTCTAAATCTATTTCAATACTATATGTGTCTGTAGTTATATAGATATAATATCTAAATGCATATCTGACAATATTATCAAGAATAGATCCTAAGGGCCTACCTTAGTGAATAAAGATTAATTAGTATTAATTAGTATGTTGATTACTTGTATAACAGATCTTACTAAAGTGATTTCAGGCACCTAAATAACCCCAAAATGTTTTAACAAAACTACATTCATGCACAGATTCATACACACATATATTTATTGTTCATACATCTAATTTGCTAAATAAGATATTCTTATTAATACCAGAGACTTTGGCATATACAGTGTATGAATTATCACAAATTTTGAACTAGTGGAGTTTAAATAAATCAGGTTTCCTTATGTCAGAAAAATATAACCAAGAAGAAAATAAATGTCTTTGAAATTAAAACAAAAAATACAAATTACAGAAGAAAATAAAATCAGATAATAATAGATTTTATCTTTATAGTATGCAAATAAAGCAACATGGCACACCTAATATCATATTGCATCCTTGATGAATTACATGTCTAGCTATGTAAATTGAAGAACTATTCTGAAATAAATCTAAGAATTATGAGAATGATGCCTGAACCATTTCTAACCCTTTTCACTTGCATTTTTTACATGCAACTGCTTGAGGAAAAAAGACCAACAATTTTACTTTTCCTCCACACATTTGAATGTGAGTAAGATATTGTTGGGCATACAAAATAAATTTATATAAACTAAAGAAATGAACTTCTGTAGAGCTCTGCAGATTCCTCCACCTTCCCTTGATTAGTTTTTTTAACTGTCTGCATCTTTAACAAATGTGCTCATGCCTTTCCTCACTCAATGTCTTGTCTAGCTTTATAATCCCATTCTAAGCACAAGCAAATAACTAAAAACTGAGGATTTTTGTCTCAATGGCTCACTTGGTGGTAAAGTCAAGTTGCCAGAAGTAAAACAAAGCTTCAATCCAAGGAGTGTGACAATATAAGTAACTTGAAAAACGTATTTCAGAATGTCATCCATGAACACTTCCTCAAACTTGCTAGAGAAATTAACGGTCAAATTCAGGAAATACAGAGAACTATTGCAAGATTCTACACAAGATCATCTCCAAGGCATATAATCATCAGATTTTCCAAGGTCAAAATGAAAGTAAGAATGGTAAAGGTAGCTAGAAAGAAAGAGCAGGTCACCTACAAAGGTAACCCTATCAGGCTAACAGCGGACCTCTTAGCTGGAACCCCATAAGCCAGAAGAAATTGGGAGCCTATATTCTATATTCCTCAAGAAAAACATTTTTAAACAATATTTCCATATTCACCCAAACATAGCCTCCTAAATAACGGAGAAATAAGATCCTCTTCAGATTAGAAAATGTTGAAGGAATTCCTTACCACTAGATCTGTCTTACAAAAGATCTTGAAAGGAGCACTAAGCAAAGAGAGGGAAAACAACTGCCAGCTAATATGAAAACACACTACACAGACCAGTGTCACCCTAAAGCAACCACACAAATGAGTCTACATAATAACAAGCTAATAGCACAATGACAGGATCAAATCCACACATATCAATACTAACCTTAAATGTAAATGCGCTAAATGCCCCACTTAAAAGGCTTGTAGTGGCAAGATGGATAAAAGGCAAGACCTAAAGGCATGCTGTATTCAAGATACCCATCTCACAATTAATGACACGCTAGGCTCAAAAATAAAGAGATGGAGATACTAAAGCCTGGAAGAGACACAACAAAAAAAGGAAACTTTGGGCCAATACCCTGCATGAACATCAATGCAAAATTTCAGAACAAAACACTTGCAAATTAAATTCAGCAAGATCAAGTAGGCTTCATCCTTGGGATGTAAGGTTGGTTCAACATATTCAAATCAACAGATGTGATTCATCACATAAACAGAACTAAAGACAAAAACCACATGGTTATTTTAATAGATGCAGAACAGGTTCTTGATAAACTTGAACACACCTTCATGTAAAAAACTTCCAATAAACTAGGCACTAAAGGAACATATCTTAAAATAATAAGAGCCATCTATGATAAACCCACAGCCAACATTATATTGAATGGGCAACGGCTGAAAGCATTCCTCTTGAAAACTGGAACAAGATAAAGATGGCCTTTCTGAACACTTCTATTCAACATATTATTGGAAGCCTGGCCAGAGCAATCAGTCAGGTAAAAGAAATAAAGGGCATCCCAGTAGGAAGAAAAAAAGTCAACATATCTCTGTTTGCAGGTGACATGATTCTGTATCTAAAAAACCTCATAGTCCCAGCTGATAAACAACTTCAGAAAAGTTGCAGTATACAAAACTAATATACCGAACTCACTAGCATTCCTATACACCAATAACAGCCAAACTGACAGCCAAATCAGAAAGGCAATCCCATTCACAATTGTTATAAAAATAATAAAAGACCTAGGAATACATCTAAGCAGGGAGGTGAAAAATCTCTATGATGAGAATTATAAAACACTGCTCAAAGAAATCAGAGAAGATATAAGCAAATTGAAAAACATCCCATGCTCATGGATAGGAAGAATCAATAATGTTAAAATGGTCATGCTGCCCAAAGCAATTTACAGATTTAATGCTATTCCTATCAAACTACCAATGGCATTTTTCACAGAACTAGAAAAACCTATTTTAAAATTTATATGGAACCAAAAAAGAGCCTGAATAGCAAAGGAAATCCTAAGTTAAAAGAACAAAGCTGGAGGCATCATGTTACCTAACTTCAAACCACACTACATCACTACAATGACCAAAACAGCGTTGTATTCATACAAAATCAGGCATACAGACCAATGGAACAGAATGAAGCACCCATGACCATCTGATCTTCAACAAAGCAAAGACAAACAATAGGGGAAAGACTCTCTAGTCAATAAATGGTACTGAGATAACTGGCTAGCCATATGCAGAAGACTGAAACTGGACCCCCTTCCTTATACCATATACAAAAGTCACCTCAAGATGGATTAAAGATTTAAATGTAAAACCCCAATTTATAAAATCCCTCAAAGACAACTCAGGCAATACCATTCTAGACATAGGAATGGGCAAAGATTTCACGACAAAGACACCAAAAGCAATCACAACCAAAGCAAAAATTGACAAGTGGGATCTAATTAAACTTAAGGGCTTCTGCAGAGCAAAAGAAACTATCAACAGAGTAAACAGACAACCTACAAAATGGAAGAAAATATTTGCAAACTATGCATCTGACAAAGGTCTAATATCCAGCATCTATAAGAAACTTAAACAAATTTACCAGAGAAAAACAAACAACCCCATTAAAAAGTGGGCAAAGGACATGAACAGACACTTTTCAAATGGAGATATACATGCAGCCAACAAGCATACAAAGAAAAGCTAAATATCACTGATCATTACATTTTATGGTATCATTAGATTTTGTGATCATTAAATTTGTGGTAAATCAAAACCATGATGAAATACCATCTCTCACCAATCAGAATGGCTATTACTAAAAAGTCAAAAAATAACATGCTGATGAGTTTGCAGAGAAAAGGGAACACTTACACACTGTTTCTGGGAGTGTCAATCAGTTCAACCATTGTCAAAAGCAGTGTGGCAATTCCTCAAACAGTTAAAGGCAGAACTACCACCCAACAATCCTATTACTGGGTATATATACCCTGAGGAAGATATATTATTCTATGATAAAGAAATATGCACATAAATGTTCATTGCAGCGCTATTTACAATAGCAAAGACACAATCAACCTAACTGCCCATCAATGACAGATTGGATAAAGAAAATGTGGTACACATATACCATGGACTACTATGCAGCCATAAAAAATAATGACATCATGTATTTTGTAGGAACATGGATGGAGCTGAAGACTATTATCCTTAGCAAACTAATGCAGGAATAGAAAACCAAATACCGCATATTCTCACTTATAAGTGGGAGCTAAATAATAAGAACTTACAAACACAAGGAAAGAAACAACAGATACTAGGGTCTACTTGAGAAGGGGCAGGAGGGAGAGGAGCAGAAAAGATTACTATTGGATACTTAGTCTAATACCTGGATGATGAAAAAATACGTATGACAAAAACAAAATTTAAAAAAGAAACTCAGCTCTGCCACTCACTTGGTTTGTGATCTTAAGCAAATAATTTAAACTCACTGAGCTACAGATTGTTTACTTTAAAAATGAAGACACTGTCCAGAAGGCTACTATGAAGATTAAACGAAGTGTATATAAGACACTTCGCACCGATGGCTAGTACATAAAAGGAACTTAATATATATTAGAGCTTTTCCTCAACAAAGAACCTACAAATGTTTACTCAAAATGATTTAGCTTCAAGACACTTTTAAAATCCTTTTCTTCTTTCACCTGTACATTCCCACAAAACCAGGACACAGATTTTATTATTTACATGGTACTCTTTCTAGGCTCTAGGAATGTATTTCAGGAGGCAAGAAATAGATGATCATTTATTGAATACCAAGATATATTTCCAGTGCTGTTATCCCTTCTATCTTCATTTATATGTGCAGGGATACTCTCTTATATCATAATTTGTTTATAAATATTTAAAGTAAAAAAAAATCATTATCTTCTCCCTCAAAGCCTGAGTGTCTTCTCAAGTTTTCTGAGTTAATTATACCATCATCCAGCCTATCACCCAACCTAGACATCAATCTTCCTAGCCCACCATCTTACCCTCTACATGTAATCAATTATCTAGTGTGATTAACTCTAATTACTGAAGCACTCAGAACCTTTTCTCAATTCTACTGAATTTGCCTTCAGGCCCTCAGTATTTCTCCTTTGAACTGCAGCAACTGACATTCCTTCATTTCATTACCTTCATTGCTATCTACCCTCCGGCAATTGTTTTCAGAACATTTACTCAGTTCCTTAGCTGAGGCTCCTTTTACCTATAGAAGTTTCTTCAAAAACAAAACAAAACAAAATCATATGTGAAGGACAACATATAAAATTCTAACTGAGGTAGAAGTGTGGAGCATGGAAGTACTTCCTCACTTCCATGTCAGCCAGTAAGGGAAGTCCTGAAAGACACTTTGGAAACCAGTGGTCTACAAGGAAAAACTGCTTAACATGGTAAATCAAAACCTGGTTTCACAAGCCGGCTTTTCCCTCCCTTTCTATTCCAACCACATTGCCTATAAGCCTTCTACCTTAAATCTCTGCTCTTCTACCCGTACTCTTCTATCTGCCTGGAATGCTCTTCCTCTGATTCTCCATCTGTCCAATGCTCAGCCTACAAAATACAGCTTCAAAGTTTCCATCCAATTGAGCATTACCCAACTTACCAAATTGATATAGCTGTTTCCACTTATGGGATACCACAGCACCTTGTATGTACTTATATTGTGGCCTCTATCACACTTCAATGCAATTACTAGTTTGCATTCCGTTCTCCCCAGTTATAGTGCGGCAAGGACCACTCTCATATATTTTTACGATGCCTAGGAATGAGTATCCAGAACACGACAGATGCTTTGTTAGTGTTCATACCATTATATATAAAGATTTCATTGTCATTAAATTCATTTTCTATGATGTAATAGCTTGAATGACTTTTAAAGATTCAAGTATAGCAACACTGAACTTATTTTTAAGTGTTTTTATAGACACTTAGCTACTTTTTTAGGGACTCAACAAAGTTCAATGCTAATTTATGACACTGGAATTTTACCAGTTTTTCACAGTGTTCAATTCAAAGCACTATGATGTCATTCAGGACAATGACCACCTGCACCTTCTTTTTTAATCCGAAGGCTCCTATACCAAGGATGCATTTTAGGTCTACGTTTTAACCTAGAGTAATAACTTGGACAACATATATGGATGCCCAGAACTCCTGGAAACTAAAAGAACACTACTGAGACCTAAGTCTAAGTATGCAGGAGTGCTGCACCTTATGGGAGATTTCAGATGATGCTGTTTGAGCCGGTGCCTCCATTCCTGCCCTCAGCACACAAACGTATACAGACATACAAACAATAAGGCCTTGAAAGGGATTTTCTGCAAGAATATGACAATTTTTTAAATCACCTCTATTTGATTTGTCGCTCAAGTAACAAAACTTGTTTTCATGAACACTCAAAAAATTCAATAATGTAACCTCTAATAGAGCTTGAAAAGCTCTGAAGGACAAGGCACGTAGATCAATATTGGTTTATTTCAAATGCTTGGTAGTACCAAGAGACATGGCTCATCATCAGATGGATTTTATTACCTGTCGGAGTGATAAGTCCTGGCGATAAGAGGCCTGGGACTGCCTGGGGCAGAAGGCGGGCATTTTCCTGCAACACTCCCAAAGAACGCTTAGGGGGCCTTCCAGGTCTTGAACTGTTGAAAAACAGACAAATATAGATAAGGTTAAAAATGTACTCTTTTTGAGAATACCACCACTTGCAACATTTACCTTTTAAATGTTGTTTAATTGCCAAAAGTGGTAGAATTTTCCATTAAAGACTATTTTTGTGGATTACTAAGAGACCAATTCTTCCCTTTCCTCTCAATTTCCCAACAGAGTTATGGCAAACATTAGCCCCATAAGGGATCAATTTTAGTTTAGATTCCATTTACAGGCCAGCACTTTGCAATGCAGCTCACCTGTTGTGTCAGAAATCCTAAGTTACCACTGCTTTTAAAGCTACACTTGTTCTGAAGTATTAATAAATGCTTCTGAGAGCTGAGACAGTGACTCACAGAATTAAGATCATATAAAATGTGAAGTGATTAAGTCTCTTCCCAGCATGCTAGAGGTGAATGGTAAACAGCTGAAAGATGTAGAATAGAAGCTGATGTTTATTAGCATTTTCACAGCTGCTGGGAGCCCATGAGGAACAAAGGCTTACCACCCTCAGTAGGTTTTTTTTTTTTCCCTAGGTTATTTTTTAAACCCAGCTGTATAATCAGGAGTGCCCTGTCTTGGAGTGCGTATACTAACAAAGCTGCCACCTTTGCAATCTAGGCTGTCTTTTCTCTCAGATTGATGGGTGTTTTTAACAAATGAGTTGATGCTAAACTTACAACATTAACCTAACCCACTGCATTTGTACATGCTTCACCCATGAGCAGTTCAGAAACTCTAATTGCAAATGCTAATTCATAAACTAATGAAATAAAAACTCCGTATCTGTTGCCTCCATCTTGTACCCTAATAGAGTTAGGGTACAAAAATATCATTTTAAAGTTGTCACTACATGACACGGTTGTAAGTCATAGAACATTAGGATCAAGTTATTCTCAAGTCACCCGATACATTTGAAATATTGCTTTCTAACGTTGCTTAAGATATTGCTGTTGCCTTTTAGTAGAAATGCATTTCACAAAGCTGAATGATATGAGTTTTGACAAAATATTGCAAAATACTATATGAAATAACTTCAGCAGCAAAAATATATGAGGTTCAAATAGAGAACATACCCCAAAATGACTTTTAGTTTACAAAGAAATTTAAGTTGAACCTCACTCTATCAACTTTGCAGTAGCAAAATGCTCCATCATAAGACAAACTCTGCTTTTAAATAAAAAACAACTTCTAGCAACCTTACATGGAGGTATCATTACCCAGTTCATTTTTCATACACTGCGCTAGTGTTATTTTCTTCTGTTGTTCATCAATATTATATCTCAATCTAGCACAAAAGATTCTGTTTTTCTCATTTAATGTTTCTATTTTATAAATGGACTCTCCTTTCCACTGGATTCTGGGCCATAATTTATTATCTTTAATTCAGTGTTTTTACCGTGTTTGCCTTTTCCTTATTTTATGGCTTTCTGATTCTTTTAAGGAATGCTGAAAACAAATCTCCTATTTACTTCGAATGTCCTAAAGGATCCCGGTATCACTGAAAAATGTTCATCAGAGTATATCCAGGCATCAGAGAAAGGCACATTATTTTATTGAATAAACTTCACCAAATCTATACGGTCTAAATGCTTTATTGTGTCCTTCCATTTGTCAGAACTCAAGCCTACTAACTTTATTTAAACACACCTGATTACTCTTTGTATTTTTCCACTGTAAACATTTCAGTGCTGTCTCCATTCTCATGAACACTTTCAGACAGGCTGCCTCCAGAACTAAGCAGCCTGCTGCTCCCTCTGCTTCCATGTGATGAGCCATACGACTGCCAGCAGCTAACAGTACACTTTGAAAGCTATAAGGTTTAACTAGTCTGTTCCAAATTTTTTGGTCAGTTCTCACTATCTGAAGCAACTCTTTTTCACTAAACTGACCCAGGCTTGGGAAGCATTAGAGGCCTCTTAGTCTGGTGGTTTTACCTTAAATGTGAAGTTTTGAAAAAAACTGGTTTCACAGCTTATTTCACAAATTGCTTTGTACTATCTATTCCATATGTTATAAACTCCAGGAGGACCATACTCTCCATCCTAACATTCATCTCAGTTCATAATTTTATGTTGGTGGTATGATTAATTGTGATATATTGTGAGAATCTAGAACAGGTCTTGCCTTTGAGGAGCTTGTGGTCTAGTTATTTGTAATCTGTAAAATAAAACAGGCCTTTTTTAAAAGTTCCCACCCAAATGGCTCTACAAATATATCACTCACATACACTGTAAAGGTAAGTTGTTATGGCACAAGGCAAACAACCCCATAAAATAGTCAAACTTATTAAATAGCTCAGCTAATTTAATTAATAATAATTAATTTAATAGCTCAGCTAATCTCCCCAACTAGAATCCAAGCTCCATGAAGGCAGCATACATGTCTGGTTTTGTTTGTTACTGTATCCTAAGCAATTCTCATGGTTTCTGGCAGACAGTAAGGTCCAGTAAAATGTTAATTAAAGCAATTAATTAATATACATAGGAAACATTCTTTCACTGTTGGTACAGTTTCCAAATACTCCTTCAATTACTCAACTCACCTGTTGTGTGAGCTGTTCTTTGACCACAAGAACAGAGAGCCAGTTTCATCATTTAATCATTACATAATTATTTTTTAAAATCTTGAACTCCACAATAACTATAGGAGCTTCATAATATGATCCACTCAAATCTGACTATGTATAAGGGTAAAGAAGGCGATGGATAGATACCACTGTCTTATTCGCTTAAAAGCCCTACAGGCTTCAATATCTGCTTAAGGACTAAAGGCCCCTGCAGTCACACATATGCAGTAACAATGTCACTTATTCAGTCATCTAGTAAACAAACACGCACTAGGTATCCATTTAGCGCGTGTGTGATATGATACTAGGTATCAGCGACACAGGGGGTAAAATGTAACCTGAACAAGGGCAAGAGTTTTGGTTTGATCTTTTTCATTGATACAGTGTGAGAACCTAGAACAGGTTTTGCCTTTGAGGGGCTTGTGATCTAGTTATAGAGATGTGTGTTTGCCCTGTTATTTAAAATTTCTGATTGATCCTCTAATGAGTATGGCTGTATGATACCTGCTTCCAAAATTCTTTACATTTATCAGTCATCAAAAATCACATTCAGATTTCTTTGTTTTTAATTTTGGAACAAAGACTTGGGTCCCTGGAGTAAATTAATTGGAACGAAGTTTGTGAACGTGCTTTATACTCAATATATCTACATAAAAATATAACATAGATTTATTCTGACTCTTAGACCTACTTATTCTCTGTAAGACATTCCTGGATTTCATTTTAAGGAACACAAGCCTGACAACATAATGAAAGATTGTGGAGAACTCTGTAAAAAGTTGGGAAGAATCTTTCTTAATAGATGATCTTGCCATACTTCTTATCTTTAAGAGGTTTATTAGCATCAGGCAGATATTCATATATTAATCAAGGCAAATAACATATGGTGGTTTAACTAGGTAACTGTTATTTGGATGACAATTTAATCAACATAGGTTGAAAGGTCCATGATCGTAGCATCCTGTTTCTACTAAAATGTTGATTGCGTTACTGATCTCCGTAATGCTTTATTTTACAGGGCACGAATAACCATGTAATTACTCTTTAATTAAATGATAATTGCTTCTTGGCAATCATTAGTTTTCAGTTTAATTACAAGGTTATTTGTAGTCTGTAAAATAAAACAGGCCTTTTTTAAAAAGTTCCTGCCCAAATGGCTCTGCCAATATATCACTCATGTACACTATAAAAGTAAGTTGTTATGGTACAAGACAAATTACCCCTTAAAATAGCCAATCTTATTAAATAGCTCAGCTAACTCTTGGAGAGATTCAGCTTCATAGAATTCACATTAAGTGTAATATTTTGGATTACTTAAAGGGAAGTTACACCAAATAATGAAAGTTTCTGTGGGCCCAGGTCATCCTTTAACATAACTTATCCTGATATGATTTCCCCTTCATTCTGTAAACTTCTTTAGAAGAAATGAAATACTTGCCCAGCTTCCTGAGATTGAAGAATAAACCAACTTAAAATATATAACAGTACTCTTTGTTTCTGTAGTTGAAGCAGCTTACCATCAGAGCATTGCCTTTAAGTTTATAAACTTGGTAGAGTTGCCAATTCCCTAAGAGAGACTTTCAGTAGGTCTTCTAATGTCAATAAGATAGGATATATTCTATGATATATCTATTCCAAGTTCTGCAATAGACAAAGCAGCTCATATGTTGTTAAGATTATTAAATTTGACTGTTGAATTTATTTTTATTTTATATCATCAGCTATTTATGATTCAAGGTATAAGCAACTGAGTAAGATGAGTGATTTGTTGTTCCAAAGGAAAAAAATTCCAGTTAATGAATAATGTCATAAGCCTTCAAGATATTTAATATAAACCACGAGCAGTCCTTGATTTAATAAGGAATCATAGGTTATGCCATCCTTTCAATGAAAGCTTGTCTTCCTACTTCTTAAAGAAATACTTATAACATCCGTGGACAGTCTGTGAAAATTGCTGAGAATATAGTAGTAGTTAAGGGTGGTATTAACAGCAACTTGTAAAAACCACTGCAATTGAATTATTGACGTGAAAGCCATTACCAATGACCTGAGATTTACTTTTCAGAGTTATTACTGATATTTAAAATCCCTTGAGATGGTCCCTGAATGTGTCATTGTTTAGCACACGTTAGAAGCCAGAAAACCAAAAATGGCATTGGCTTTGAAGGTGTTGTTTACCTGCCTATGAGAGTGCTGCTATGAGTTTCAATGTGCATGTTATACTAAATAAGAGTCTCTTTATTTTGCTAGAACAGTAAGATTTCCAACTGCTGTGTGGATTAATAATAATCTCTTAGGTCTGACATTTATTACAACATTTCAAGGATGCCAATGGTAGCTAAACTCTACCTGACCTTCCAGTGTTTATGAAGAGAAACAAACTCTGACCTCACAGCAACCTGAATCCATCTTTCCTGTGCTGGCAAACCGATCACTTGCCTAACTATTGCCCTGGATTGTATTTCCAACTAGATCAAAGGCAGCAGCAACCAATTCAGCAACCAGGAAAAAGTCATCCATGCAAAATGGGTAATTAACATTAATCATATATTAAATTGTTCAAGCCGATAACTGGAACCTGATCACTATGGTAACTCTCATAAAATGGTGCTTATGTTAAACTGGGCATCAATCAGCTCTTGGTTCTTGGGAATTTAAAGCATGGCTCATCATGTCTTTAGGAGTGGTCAATAAAGAGAATTAAAAACACACCAGAGGGACGATTAGTTACATTCTATAGCATTTTCTACCCTTTTCACATCTTATACGCATATCCCAAACTTAAGCATAGATATACTAAGAGCATTAACACCAGCATTTCATTAGTATCAGGCAAGCAAAGGAATTAACATAAGATTGTTGAGGGGGATGAAGGAAAACCTACACTTGTCAATGGGTCATGCATTAAAATGTTAAGGCTCATGTAGAACAACCCATGTTTATGCATTAATCTTATAATTATAATAAATTGAATTATTTATAGCTATGTGTTTAAATGGTGATATTTCATTCCCTTGACAATACCAAATTTCTGGGTTTTTTTCCTTCAATAACAAAAGAAATCTGATGGCATAGACAATTTATGGGTTGACTACCCACTTAAAGGTATAACTGTGAAGCTATT
Organism: Cacajao melanocephalus; assembly: GCA_963573385.1. NCBI lineage: Eukaryota > Metazoa > Chordata > Mammalia > Primates > Pitheciidae > Cacajao > Cacajao melanocephalus. The sequence goes on along the minus strand of CAUYLG010021098.1, from coordinate 29,548 downwards.
TTATACTTCATTTACTTGACTCTGTTCCCTATTTAAATAAAATGTGCTCTAAATCTGGTGTTAGCACTTTTAAACAAGTTTACTTTTTGCCATAAATTTACTGAATTCTAAGAAAGTCCTTGGTGTAACTAACAATGATTTTATAACGTAAATGCTAGTGTATGACTTCAATTATTAGCAACCTTTCCTCTTTCTGCTTGTGTAATTTCTGTTAACATCAGTAGAATCAATGCACCTTACTAAATCTTTTTTTTTTTTTTTTTTTTTTTTTGAGACAGAGTCTCACTCTGTCACCCAGGCTGGAGTGCAGTGGTGCAATCTCAGCCCACTGCAACCTCTACCTCCCGGGTTCAAGCGATTCTCGTGCCTCAGCCTCCCAAGTAGCTGGGACTATAGGTGCACCCCACTACACTTAGCTAATTTTTTTTGTATTTTTAGTAGAGAAAGAGTTTTGTCATGTTGGCCAGGCTGGTCTCAAACTCCTGGACTCAAGTGATCTGCCTACCTCAGCCTCCCAAAGTGCTGGGATTATAGGCGAAAGTCACTTCGCCTGGCCCCACCTTAATAAATCTTAGAGTAAATCAAATTAAAACAACATTTCCTGTTTTAATGTGCGTAATATCACTGTCAGACACAATGTTTGTAAAACAAAGTTATTCTTGAGTTTACAAATTATCACTGTGGAAAACTTCTGATGAATGGATAAGAAGTTAACATTCACGTTTGGACACATTCCACTGGCACCTTACATTCTACATATTCTTCCCTCAAATCCCTCTTTCCACTCTTCTCCTGTTCTTTCAGCAATATAGGAATGCTCTCAGTTGCCAAAACTATAAACTTCTCTCTTTGATCTCTCCTTTCATTTAGAGTATCCAATATTTTTGTTCCACCATAATATGTGTTGCAATAAGTCACCTCTCTCCATTTTTTACTTCTGACACTCTAATTCAAGCCTTCATCCCTTCATGTCCTAGTTATTTGTAACAGGTTGCTTCACTGTGTTCCAATTCATTCTAAATCTATGAATTTTGATGAAATACACCTTTCATTATGTCATATTTTACTCCAGAACCTTCAATATTTCTTCTGACTGCATACAAAATAAAGTCTAAATGCCTCAGTCTGGTAACCGGCCCCAATATATATCTTTCTTGCGTTTTCTCCAATTACTACTTAAATGAGTCCTCCACTCCAGCTAAACTGGTAAATTTACTACATGTTAACCATAGTATTTGACCATAGAAGAAGAAACATCTCAAGGTATTAGGTTTCCTGGGGCCGTGTTTTGTTAAGCTCCACTACCTTGGGAAGGCTTCTGTGTAAATTGCTGTAACCATCGCTTTTGTTTTTTTTTTTTTTGTTTTTTTTTTAAAGGTCACTGACTTTTCCTTTGTGTCATCAAACAGACTTTCTTTAATGGTTATTGCAAAGGACCTGTTAATACCAGCAAAAAGGAGACTATTGCAACTAGCCAAAATAACGTTTTCCATGCCTGATAAATGAAGTCTCATCAGTAATCATCAGTCTGTAATACTGTTAGTCTATAAACCCATGATTGCCTCAACAGTTAGCATTTCAAGTTTGAATGGCAATCAGAAAATGCAGCAGCATGGTGTTAATATTACAATTTAGGATGCCTTAGGAACTTGAGCAAGTCCATCAGAAAGTTGGTCACTATTAACCTGCCTGCATTAGTCTCTATGGATAGTAATACAGCCTGGAAACACACATTCAATCAATAAACACAGAAGCTCGTTTCCTTGCTGATTTAAAATCTTTTTAAATTTTTGCTCTTCATAGATAAATATTAGCAAGTAATCTTAAAATAAAAGTACTTCGAACAATCATAGATATTCAAGGTAGTGCAATGGAAAACACTTAAAGTTTAACCTCAGTTCTAATCTCAGTTGCAGTAGGTAGAATTCCAAAATTGTCTCCATGACAAGATTTCCAGCTTTGCTTAATAGAATTGTGAATATCATGAGCTATCATGCCCAAGATTATGTTACATTACACAACAAAAGAACATCTGCCAATGTGATTAAAATATTGAATCAGTTGACTCGGAGTTAATAAAAAAATGAGATTGTCCAGGTGAGCCAATCTAATCAGATGAGCCCTTTAAAAGTGGAGAGGAGAGCCAGGTGTGGTGGTTCATGCCTGTAATCCCAGCATTTGGGGAGGCTGAGGCAGGAGGATCACTTGAGGTCAGGAGTTTGAGACCAGACTGGGCAACATAGCATGACAGCCATCTCTACAAAAAATCAAAACATTAGCTGAGCATGGTGGCACACACTTGTAGTCCTTGCTACTCAGGCGGCTGAGGAGGAGGATCACTTGAGCCTAGGAGTTCGAGATTGCAGTAACCTATGATTGTGCCATTGCATTCCAGCCTGGGTGAGAGAGCAAAATGCTGTCTCAAAAATTAATTTATTAATTAAAGTGGAGAGAAAAACAAAGAACGTACCACTACTGGTTTGAACATGGAGGGAGCCACAACAAGGAATGCAAATGGCTTCAGCAAGCCAAACTCAGCCCTGCACTGACAGCCAGTAAGAAAACAGGATTATAAGCCCTACAGTTGTAATTAATTAAATTCTGCCAAAAATTCCAATGAGGTTTTGAGCCAGTTATTCCTTGCAGAGCTTCCAATATGAGCCCAGCCTGGCTACCAAGTTGATTTCAGCCTTGAATCTAGAAAAAAACCTGGTGAAGCCCATCCAGACTTCTAATATAAAAAAACTGCAAGATAATAAATGAGTGTTATTTTAAGTTGCTGTTGGTCACAATTGGTTGTACAGCAACAGAAATCTAATATATTAGTTTTGCCATATTGAGCTGTGTGACCTCAGGCAAATCACATCACTACTCCAGAAGTCTTTTACCACTTTAGGATTAGAGCTGTAGACTTAACAATCTATTAATTTCATCATTATAATCATGTCATATTTCAGGTCAAATGCAGATAATTCATTAACTCCAAAGTATACTTAGTCTTTTTCACTTTCTAATCTGTCTGTTTTAATTTCTATTTTAAGTTATATTAAGTTGCAGGATTGGTCCTATGGAAAATTGAAAAATAAAAAAAAAACACAGTTTGTACATAACGCCATAGCATTTTCTCCATCTGATACATGTGTGTAATTAGTCAATGTATCTGAACACTGGTCTGAAGGTTAAGAGTGCTAAACAACTTAAAAGGAAAGGAATCCTGATGCGTGCTACAACATAGATGAACCTTTCAGACATCATGCTAAGTGAAATAGTGAAGTCACACTAAGACAAATATAATGTGATTTCACTTACATAAAGTATCTAAAGTAGTCAAATTCATGGAAACAAAAAGTAAGAATGTGGTTGTCAGGGGATGGAAAGAGGGGAAGATGAGGAGTTGTTGCTCAATGGATATAGAATTTTAGTTTTGTGCGATGAAAAAGTTCTAGAGGTCTGCTGCACAACAATGTGAATATAGCTAACACTACTGAGCTGTACATTTAAAAATACTTAAGAAGATACATTTTATGTTATGTGTATTTTACCACGGTTTTTTAAAGTTATATACAATTATAAGACAGTATTGTTGCTATGTTTGCAGTTATTAATAGATTTACATTTTCCACTGAAATGATTTTGAATGCTAAAGAAAAAGAAATCCAGACAACATCATACCTCATTTAGTTTACATATTGTAAAAGTTTTCTCACCTGAATACTAGAACTACCAACTCTCCCAACTACCTCCTACATCTGTAACACACACTTAATTTACACCTTAAGGTGTCCTTACTTCTAAGGCAGGATTAAGGAGTTAAAGTTTGCATTTTAATTTCACAATTGTAGTTTTTCTTAATATAACTTCAATATGTTTTCACGTTTACATGCAGATTTATTTCTCATTATTTTCCCTTCCCCATTCCTTACTTTGACAGGAAAATATTTGTAAGGCATTTATCCGCCCAAAATCTTTGCCCTACACGTCTGTCCTTTTTCAAACTAATAAAGACAATTTTCATTAAGGACAAAATAGATCATAGCAGTTGACTGGGAAATAGAAAACTAAACTATAATTTTCTTTGTTGTTCATTATGGTATTATTGCGGATAAATTGCTAGACTTTAATAAATGAGCACGAAGACCTTTAAAGTTGCCATGGCAGTGGACATGCTCATAAGCAAGTAGATGTTATAAGAAGAAAATGTTCCAGAGTTTTCTGTTGCACAACAACGTGAATATTGTTAATGCAAATGAAGTATACACTTAAAAATAGTTAAGACGGCACATTTTATGTTTTGTCTATTTTATGGAAATTTTTTAATAAATAAATAAATAAATAAATAAAAGAGGTGTGTTATTTTCCCCTCCCTCATTTTGAACTTGAAGTCAGGTAACTTTGGGTAGATTCAAATATCACAAGTAAATCTTAAGACAACTCTCTCCAGGAAACTGGATACAGATTAATCTACACAAAAAGTCATTTTTCTTTCTAAATTATGGTTTTCAGGGGGTAGCACAATACAACAAACAAGCAATGAACTGTGGACTCAAAAACTATGTCACTGATTCAGTTTGTGGCCCTGAGAACCCCAACCTCTCTACGCTTCAGTTTCATCTGCTGTTTGGTACCAAAACTATTTGACTCAAAGAATTACGAGGAATTGGCAGCTCCTCTCTCTCAAATCCTTCATAATAAAATAATGCACAAAAATAAAAAGGAAACAACCAATCCATGAACATCTTTGAGCAAAATGTTCCAGTTTAAATGAATTATCATCTGATATAGTAGTGATAGCACTATACAATTACTTTGATAATGTTTTTATAGAGATGTCTCTGAAGTTTTATTTTCCTCTTTTTTACCTTTTTCTAGTCAACAGCAGTATCACTTTCAGTTACTCAATTTGTTACACTCTCCTTTTCTCTCACTATTTTAAGTAAATAAACCTACCAAGATTCAACAGCTGACAAAGATTATTTTCCTATTTCCTTCTAGCTTCCGATGACTCAATATAAATAAACCCTTTCTATAAAAGAGAACCTTTTCCTAAAAGTATGGTATTTCCCCCATGCCTATAACATATCTTTTGTTTAACCGTAGAAAAAATAAAACAATATCATTTGCTTCTTTAAGATTCTGCTTTTTTACATTCCTTTATGAATGCTTTTGACTCACCATGGAATATTTTGCAATTTTCTGAAACTAAATGAAATTAACAGTGGCCATGACAATTGTGGACCTCCATTTCATCTGAGAGTCTCTTTGATACTACTGATAATTTGAACCTATAGTTCCTACCTAGCAACAATACAATGTTGCAAAAAGGGCAATGTATACCAAGTAATTAAAAGCTGACTTCTAATACAAAAATATGCACGAAATCAAATTTCACCAGTTTATACATAAGTTAACTTTATATTCAAATCCTGTTCAGATGTACAGGCCTGTAAGGATAGGATGGGTATGTTCCTGATGACTAAACAAACCCACAGTTTAGTGACCAGTTCAGTTCAGGGTTAGAAAAATGCCCTAACATAGCTCAAATTGTAAAACCAGAGTTTTATTGTTGGTAAATGTGTTCACTGTGTTGAACACACACTTTCATTCACTGCTTAATGCCTAAAACCACAAAATTTATCCTCAAATATAAGTAAGGGAAGAGAATAAAGACATATTAAAAACCTCTTTGAAATTTCTATGAGGGAATTGTATTTATAAATGAGAAATGAAATTATATATATATTGTGCTTTTGCTTTTATCTTGTATCATGACTTTAGTTCATTGCTTTTATATTCGTATGACTATAATTCTTGTTTTAGAAAATAATTTCTGTGACAGAATCCTCTAGTGTATGTCAGGGGTGTCCAATCTTTTGGCATCCCTAAGCCACTTGGAAGAATTGTCTCGGGCTACACATAAAATATACTAACACTAACGATAGCTGATGAACTTCAAAAAAAAATTTCATAATGTTTGAAGAAAGTTTACAAATTGTGTTGTATCACATTCAAAGCTGTCCTGGCCTCATGCAGCCTGTGGGCCGTGGGTTGGACAAGCTTGGTGTATGTATTTGTTGCCTTTGGACTTTCTCTTTCTGGAAGTTATCTATTTTCTGCTTTGAGGGAATACTATTTTTTTTTTTTTTTGCAGAACAGGCTAGAGGATCACAAATATGCTATTAGATAACATTCCCTGAAGGCAAGAGGAAATAAAAATACACCTTCATATCCTGAAATGAAAAGTAGTCATCAGTGAAGACCTTTTCTAAGGCATGCAACGAACATGTTCCTATTACATAATTCCTAAATAGAATTTAAAAGCCTGTCTTCCGTAGGGGAAAAAAAAAAACTGTTGATTGTTTCTAGTTTTGTAGAATAAATAGTATTTCACAAGGTGGAAACCACTGAAGATTTAAAGTTCTAAAATATTTTTGGCAATTGAAGTCTGTCAATGGGGTGGACTAAGCAATGAAATCTCCACCTCATGAGAGAACTTGTGATGACCTCCACCCTAACACCCTTCCCAGCTTCAGGCATTTCCTGCATGTGGACAGCACTTTCATCCTTTTAGACATTTTATCAACTTAAATTATTTAATGTCAGCACCATGGTAAAGTGAGTAGTTTGTCCTACTCTGCCTGTTGTAAAACATTAAATTAAATCGCATATAGCTACTTGTCCAGACTCGTTAAGTTTATTGTTAGGAGGGACTGTATCTTACTAAGTATTCCTTGATTGTGTCTAACAAAGTTCTTGGTAGGAAGGAAGGAAGGAAGGAAGGAAGGAAGGAAGGAAGGAAGGAAGGAAGGAAGGAAGGAAGGAAGGATTATTCAAAAATGTTTTACCAGGATACTTTGTACTGTGCTATTGTAATCACTTTTGTGAGTTTTCTCTGGAGTTTTGGAGGTAGAAATAAGAGCCAAATATATTGATTTTTTTCATCAACCCCACTGTAACTGGTTTAAAATATCAAAATTAACAGGTGACAGGGTTACCAATTAGTACAACAAGAGATAAACACACTGAATATTTTTACAATCTAAATTTAGAAGGGGAGATTTTTTGAAAAATGACAGGATATAAAAACTAAAACATGTTTTCCTTTAGTTTTCTGTTTAGATGAAAGGATTGATTTTGCTTCAAATGCATTTGGTCAGAAAAACTATACACAAGCTCCATTAAAAAGTGGGGAAGCAAGGTCAGTTGTTCAGCAGGGTCAGCAAGGTAACACAGTTACTATTGAATTTTCAATTCTTTAATTCTCTTAATCTTCACAGGAAAACTAATCATTTCAAAGAAGCTTCAAAGTAACTGAGGAAAGGAAGGGGTTTTGCATTTTCCTAAACCTTTGCTGAGAGGCTACTGTCCTCCTTTAACTTTCTGTCTTCCAGAAAGTTAGTGGCTGTGTTTGATTTAAACTATCCATTTATCCTTCAGATATAACATATTATGGGATGTTTTTCAATTAGTGTTAGCCACTAAAGAGTATAAACTTTTTGACAGTTTCCTTTAAATTTCTGCAGTTACATGAGCATTTCATAAAATGCTTCTTCAAAACTGCACACATTATAATTTGCACATTAAACACAGCAGGATTTCACCTTGGGCCTCCTGCCAAGAATAGTCATTTTATCCTTTTGTAAAAGGATAATTATGAATATAAAATATCCTTTTGTAAAAGGATCATTATGAATATAAAAGTGGCAGCAAAGGAAAGGTGTTAAGCAAGCATTTAGAATAATCTTCTCTATTTGAATACAAGAAGGCTGATGAAGAAGAGAGGTGGGGGGAGACAAATCAATTTATTTTGGTGAGAGGCAACATGTCAAGTGACACATTAAACTGGCAGTGTCATAGATCTGTCTCATCATCCCAAGCATAATCAGCGTGCCTTTGTGGTGGAAGCACAGGAAAGCTCACAAACACGCCCTATTGTTATTTATTGGGAAAAAAAAAAAAAAAAAAAAAGGCAGCAATGAAATAAGCATGCAAAAATAAGTACTTACTGCTGGTACTTTCCTTGAGTTGAGGCTATCTAACAATTTATCGACTATATTTTCCCTAAGGATAATAGCATGGTCATTAAATTTGTCTTTTGTTATAACCTGAATGTGTGTAGTCTAATCTTAGAGTCGCTTCCTCCACATTCCAGGTGCTTCCCTTTTGCTAATTAAACATTAATACTGTGCAATTGTTGGTGCTCTAAAATTGGTGATTAATCACCTTCAAGAGTACCACAGAAAGTCTAAGTAATTTGTGTTCCAGATAAATTGCAATGAATACAAAATCTTTCTGTCCTCTGAAACATTACACTGGAAGTTTATCGTTTATTTTGTAAGATTCTACTTTAAACGACATTTTGTTTTACAGTTTTATTTCTTGAAGGAGTGAGTAGGAGTGTGGGAGATAGAAGATGTTCCTTAGGGAAGTATGTCGTATTATTTAGAACCTAAAGTCAAAGGCAAAGGCATGGAGATTTTTCTCAAATCTTGCCATGTATGTATTAGGAAACTCCTTCTCTTTTGTTTTACTCTTTTCCCCTGAAATGCACTGATTAAGGCTGGGTTTTACATCCTCCTATGAACAAGATGTTATGATTAAAATGCCTTTAATATATGGAGAAATAGTGATCTATTAGCAGTATATTTTGGGTTTAAAGAGAATGTAGACAAAAACATAAAATTCAGCGGTCAAATGTATGAGTGCACATATATGTATATAAACTGAAAATCAAGATTCAACTGAGATTTAAAAAAAAAGAACCCAAATTGGGTCCCAAGTTTGTTGTTTGTGCTCTAAAAACAGTGATGTGATTAAACCAGCTTGTAGCGACTTGCAAGCACCAATTGTATGCATCAGTTCCCAACTTCGCATTGAGGACCTCATGTTGGTAGCTTGAAATTGGCCATGGTGGCAGTATTTACACCACAGAAATCAACAAATCCTATTACAGCTCCATCCCACCCCTCTTCATTCTACCCCCAGTCAGCTGTTAAACATTTACCAGCACATGATTGTCTGAAAGGAAAGCACTGTGGTCATATTTTCTAAATCAAATAATTCTTTTTGAGCCTGTCATTTTCATTTGTTATGTAATTGAAGATAAAACCATTACATTTGCAATGAAAAATCATGAAGGAAGACATGATAAAGTATCTGATTTTGGCAAGATTTAACTATGAAAAACATGTCTATGTACTAAAACATGTGAAAAGCTATTTTTCTGAACGCTTAGCAGTTGTGAAAATGAACATAGATACATGAGAGTGTTACAACAGATTTGGGAATCACATTATTATATCTGTGATCTTAGGCAAATTATCTAACCCCTCTGAACACTGTCCCTCTATGATTGTAAGCTGAAGATATTGGGCTAAATGATCTCCTTTATCCCTTATGATTTAATATTACAGGATTTTTGTGATAATACCGTGAAACTTTTTACTCAGCTCCATACTGGTCAATTTTTCCTGTCTTTTTTTTTTTTTTTTTTTTTTGGCATGCATGGGAATACCAATTGGAATGGGTTATGGGAACTCAATAGCAACTCTCATTTTTTAGAAGTCTCAGTTCTGCCATTTACCTTCCTACATTATCAGGAATTCTCCTTTTGTAGGTTACCTGTCCAGAATGTCAATGAATAGCATGCTAAACCAGTTGCATTCAAGTAACAATTTCCTTATTTCCATTTAAGATTGACAGCTTCAAATCCAAAACTGTTTTCATATAATGTGGGCAGGAAATTTGAAAATAAGTAAAGTACCTATACATATGTTGGTAGCTAATGCACAGTGTTGCCAGATATAAAACTTTTGATATGATGAAAATTTTTAAAATGCTGATTATTTTTAAAGGTCTCTAAGTACATTGGTAAAAGAAATATAAAGCAATTAACCAGCTTCTATAACCAGAAACAATATTTAAAAGTAATATATAAATCAAAACATTCTAGATTAAGAGCAACAAAGACAAAACTTATTTGACTTAAATCAGAATACAAGATCTTAAACTTTTGAAAGAAATGCTACTCAACAGGCAGGCAAAAAATAAATATTCAAGTACCAAAGGGAAAATATTGGCATATGAGTAGAATGATTTAGGTCATCTTTACATGATTTGGTGTTTCATTAAAATTTATGACAATTCATAACTATAAGCTAGGTAGGATTCTTTGAAAGATTTACTTAAATTTAAAAATCCAAAGTAAAAATGTAAAGTCATAGATGGCTCCTCAGTAACTGCTGGTTTCCTAAGCAAGAACAGTTCTGAGGAATGATTCACAGCAAGTATGTTTCCACATTGGAAGGTACAGATAACATGATGTGCAGAAATAGAATGCCTTTCCAAAACATGAACCTGTTAATACTGCATGTATACCAGGAACATAACTGTCAATGTTCCTGTAAATCATCTACCTGTGTTGTAAAACATTTGCAAATATTACTGTTCAGCTATATGTTAAATCTATGGTCACTCAATTTTATTTGCCTGTTTAGTGAGGACGGATTTATGTATTAAAGAATTAGTTTATTATATTTCTAATTTAGATAAACATTTCATTTCTTTCATTCAAATTGTATTTTTTTATTTTAAGAATCAATGATAATAATAGTAATAAAATATAGGAATTTATCTATATATCAAATATGCCTTGTTTTATAATATTACAGTTTAAATATAATAATCACTTCACAATTATTATGTGCAAACACTGTTCTGAGCCTTTATACATAATCACTTAATTTAATCCCAAATTTAAGACGTAGGTATTACAATTGTTCCATTTTTTAGGAAAGAAACATGAAGCAAAGGTAGGTTAAATAGCTTGCACAAGGTCACGGCTTGAATTTTTCTTTCTTTTTGTGGCCCCCAGGCTAGAGCGCAGTGGTATGTTCATAGCTCAAGGCAGCCTCAAACTCTTAGGCTGGCTCAAGGGATTCATCCTCCTGCCTTAGCCTCCCAAGTAGCTAGGACTACAGTCATGGACCACCATACCAGGGTAATTTTTGTATTTTCTTTTTTAGAGATGGGATCTCACTATGTTGCCCAGGCAGCTGGTCTTAAATTCCTGGCCCCAAGTGATCCTCCTACCTTGGCCTCCCAAAGTGTTGGTATTACAAGCTTGAGTCACCATGCCAGGACACACAGCTTGAATTCTTATTTGCCTGTATGAATCCATAGCTTTGCTGCCCAATATGGTAACCATCAGCCTCATGTGGCTATTGAGCACTTGAAATGTGGTGAGTCTGAATCCTGATGTGTAATTGTAGAATACACACTGGATTTTGAAGTCTTAGTAAAAAAAAATGCAAACTATCTCATTAATATTTTACGTTATCACATGTTGCAATGATATTTTGGCTATATTGGGTTAAACAAAACTTGTTAATTTCACCTGTTTCTTTTTACTTTTTAAATGTGGCCACTAGAAATCTTGAAATCACGTGTAACATTTGTGACTCACATTATGTTTCTATTGGGAATACCCATTGTGAATATTTATACAGTACTCATATCTGTAAATCCTGGTGCATTATTAAAATTGATAATTTTGGTTTTTAAGTTTCATGTCATTGACATAAAACAAGAGTCTCTGAAAAAGACAAGATGAAATGAAAGAAGATTAAGGCACCACTTGTTGACTCAGAGGTGGAAAAGAATTATACATAGTGGTTTATACTAAAGGGAAAAAAAATACAAGATTCAACATATTGATGAGATTTCCAAATCACAGCTCTGTAAGTTAGACATTTTATTTGCTCATTGCACTCATCTGCCTTGTGACATTTCTTACATCCTTACTGGATATTCTCAAGTAACACCCGTATTTAAAAATTTAATTAACCTTTCATTTTCCTAACTCTATTTCAAGTTCTTTGAGCAAGACTGCACCTTTACACTTACTTGCATCCACCTTTGATGCTGAGAAAAAAAAAAAGAGTGCTGGGCTGGGCTTATAGTAGGTACTTATTAACTATTAATAAGTCCTAAACGTTAACCCAGAAAGGAAAACTTCTCATTTAGAAGCAATTATAAATCAAGAGCAGTCCTTACAAACAAATGTTTTTAACAGCCACTCTATCCAAGCTTCCTTCATTTGCTAAAGGCTTGTACATAAAATGTCACAGCTACATTTTCCTGTTACTTTGTTAAATTATTTTCTCTCTTGCTATCATAGGGGTTTCACTGCCGCTCTGTACAAGGCAGAGATCAACAATGGCTAGGGCAGAGTAGGGCCAGCACTCTCTCCATTTAGGACGCACTAATGGACTGAGAGCACCTTGTGGCCTTCTAAGTCATAAAGCATCAAATAGATCTCCAAGAATTACGACCAGAGTTTGATTTTGGAGTCTAGCTCTGGACAGATCATTTATTCAGGGCAGTCAAGATTGTTTCTATTCTACTCTCATTCTAGCCTCCAAGTGAAAAGGTCTCTAGGAATTGATGAAACTGTCCGGCTCACAACCTTTACCTATCCATTGCATTATTACTATAAAGTTGTTATCTGCCGCTGTCTTGTGACAAACACATAAGTAGTGTAAATTATTTTAATATCAGGCAGACCACGTTTGAACCTATTATCTATCAGCTACACCAGCTCACACATACCATCTGACTTTTAATTTCTATAGGACTCATATTCCTAATGTGTAAATTGGAAATATTAACACCTATCTTGCAAAGCTGTAATAAAGTTATACACACACTCCCGTATGCATGCACACATGCACATGTGCACAAACATACATGAGAGAGACAAAGTATGCCTGCAGAGTAGTGCCTGGTACACAATCTTTAACAATCCTGCCTAATAATTTGACAGTTATTATTGGTAGCAGTAGTATAATTAAGAATCTTAGAACTGTTAAATTGGTATAGTTTACTTAATTATAACATTTTGCGTTCATCGTAGTATAGTACCTAACGGGCATATTTTGCTTTTCTTAAACCCCTTATGAGTACTGTTTAAGTTAAACTCAAAACTCCAAAGGGAATCTAATAATACTGAACCACAAATGGTGCTATAGTGAGAAAGTACTGTTCATGTTTCATTTAGTGTTTATATTCACTTTTTTCTTATGCATCAAATTTAACTTGAAAGTGCAAATCAAAAATACAATGAGATGCCATCCTGCACCAGTCAGAATGGCTATTATTAAAAAGACAGAAAAAAAAAAAAAAAAGCAACTGATGCTGGCAAAGCTACAGAGAAAAGGGAACACTTGTAAACTGTTGGTGGGAATGTAAATTAGCTCAGCCACTGGGGAAAGCAGTTTGGCGATTTCTCAAATAAATTAAAACAGAGCTGCCATTCAACCCAGCAATCCCATTACTTGGTATATATCCAAAGAAAATAAATCATTCTACCAAAAGGACACATACACTCATATGTTCATCGTAGCACTATTAACAATAGCAAAGACATGGAATGAACCCAGGTGTCCAACAACAGTAGATTGAATTAAGAAAATGTGGTACATATACACCATGAAATACTATGCAGTCACAAAAAAGAAAGAATGTCTACAGCAATATGGATGCAGCTGGAGGCCATTGTCCTAAGTGAATTAACACAGGGACAGAAAATCAAAATACTGTATGTTCTTTCTATAAGTGGGAACTAAATATCAGGTACTCACAGATATAAAGATGGTAACAATAAACACTGGGGACTACTAGAGAGGAGAGGGAGGAAGGAGCCAAAGTTTGAAAAACTAACTTGGATATTATGTTTACTATCTGGGTGACAGGATCATTTGTAACCCAAACTTCAGCATCACTCAATATATCTTTGTAACAAAATTGCACATGCACCTCCTGAATCTACAAAAAAAAGTTTAAATAAAAAATGAACTCAAAATAGATTCAAGTATTTTGACTTGTACTGTCTGGGAAACTGAGGCAAGGGGGAAAATAATTTGAATTGGTTTTAGAGGTAATTGTGTTGTAGTGGAAAAAGCTTGAATTCATCCATAGTTGCTAGGCTACCAGTACACACAGCTAGCAAGACTTTATCCAGGTTTTAGAATACTATGTATATTTTATTTGTTTGCTTCTATTCCTAAAACGAAACACAGATATAGAAGAATTTGCCATTAGAAAAACTAAACATATGATATGGGTTGTTTTTGATCTGTAAAATGTTGACAGCATGAATGAACTGTGAGGATACGCTAAATGAAACAAAGCAGTCACAGACGGACAAATACTGCAGGATTCCACTTATATGAATTACCTAAATGAGCCAAACTATATAATCAAAAAATGCTAAGAGGAGAAGTCTCATGTTAAGTGTTTTACCACAATAAAATTTACAAGAATATAAATAGGATATGTTGATGTTAAAAGGCACATGTATTAATTATATGACTATCATTTTTACAAAGAAAAAATGATAAATGTAAATTGGGTAACATTCAATGCAATTCCCTCACCTTGCTGATTAATACTTAAAGCCAAGAAAGGTGAGTGGTCAGTTAAACGTCACCCATCAGGTAAGTAGCAGAGTAAAAGCTAGAACTCAGTTTTACTGTTTCTAGTATTCTTTCAACGGTACCATCCTGACTGTCATTTTGTTTTCTTTCTTAAACCTTGAGAATATCCTTTTAACTCTTATAAAGACAACATGTGCAAAATGTTTTCGGCGTTTTCATGGTCAAAATATGTTCTGAAAATATTTCCATAGGGTGATGGGTGGGAAGGAGAGAGACTCCCTCTCTGTGAAAATAAAGGGTGGAAACATTCTGAAAATGCTATGAAAATATTTGTCTGCCTTAACTGCCTAAAAGAAAACATTTATTTTGGCCACAGTCACTAAAACATTTGCTTCCTTTGGAAACATTTGCTGCCAAAATAAAGGTTTGTTTTCTTTTTTTCATATAGAAGCAAACATTTTATTGAATGAAATTAGAGGTCTTTATATTTCAAAACTCCACTTCCTGCATGTATTTAACATTTTGAGGTGGCAACTGTGTTGCAACATAATACCTATATGAGTAATGAAAACTTCAACCATTGTGTTAAGAAGTATGTCCTGTACAATGTATATCCATGAAACGGAAACATCTTGAGTAAAAGTCATGGTATACAGCAGGTAGCAAGAAGACAGACAGATGGAACTTTTCACACTTTAGGCTATAGTTTTATTTTTATGTAGAACTATTCTCAGGATTTCTATTTACTGAGTACATAACACATGTTAGGAAACTCAATTTATTTCTACTTGGAGATTATTTCTGATAATTAGGCTGATTTTATGTTGTCATTTGGCTAATGATTCCAAACTCTTAATCCTCCAAATCTATATTCATACTCATGCCTCCACTGAAAGGAGTTGCCTACTTGTACAAGAAATAGTCTATAACTCTCTACCCAAAAAGTCCACCAATGTAAATATTCCAATGTTTACAGCATGCCATTGCTCAATAAATTAGTGGCCTCTTAATGGGAAAACAGCTTCATTCTGATTTAAATGAAAAATTGATGCAATTTTTAACACAGAGAAGATTAACCTGGTGGTTTTCAATCTATATACATCAGAATTACCTGTGGAGCTTTGAAAAATTATAACTACCTAGGTCTTACCCCAGACTTATTGAATAAAGGAAGGTGAATTTTAAGCCACAGGAAAATATCATAAGATATAACCAGCACATAGCCGTCTCAAACCCAGATAACTCAAAGGGAAGGAAATCTCTGAATTAGGATAGAGTCTTCTAGAATTGAACAAATGTGGCTGAAGGCAGTTGCTGTATTCCATCAATACGTCTCTTGGCATTATTATTCAGATACAGTCAGACTGACTGTCCATTTCTATTCCTTAAAGCCATTTTCTCTTTTGCTTCCAGATTATGAGACCAGAGATAGCATATAGCTATCCACAACTGCCTCAAGGACGAGAATCAGTAGTGGAAGTTTACCCTCTTTTCTTCTCTATGTTATTCTGCAAAATTAGCCTGAGCTCGGTTTGTTTTCACAATGAGACATGCAATACTTTGCTTAGAATGAGTTGTATGTTGTCCCAATAAAGCAAAAAGGAGATATCTATACTTGCTATTTCTTCTGATTAGGAAGGAAAAATAAAGAATAACTTGTCTCCATCTTATAACCTACATGATGTGGGTGGTACATAATGTTGGTGTTCTCTAATTAAAAGGTATGGAAGTAAAATAAACTAAAAAGTGAATAAAGAAGCACATGGATGCAACTATGTCCAAATGGTAGCAGACAAAAAGAGGTTAATATTCCTTCCAAAGTATACTGTGACTTCCTGGCTTTGATTACATAGCTTTTTCTTAAGTAAACATTAATGACAGAGTAAATTTCCTTGTTGTCCAAAGCCACTATTTTCTAGTAACTTTCTATTTATTTTAAGCACTCATGTAAATCATACCAGGTAGACATTCTAAATAATTACAAACAATAAATTCCAAATTTTATCCAGAGTAATCTTCTTCTCCTACCAAGATAATATTTTTCCAATTTTAATGCACAATAATGAGTATTTGACATCTAGGAAGATAATATATGAGGATATATGAATTGAAAAAACTTCAGTTAGAAAAGCGACAGTGAACACAGTTCAGACTAAAATGTAATTTATGTAGTGAGATCATTTATAATCTTTTTATTTATTTAATTGACAAGTAAAACATTGTATATATTTGTGCTGTACAACGTGATGTTTTGATATATGTCTACATTGTGGAATGGCTAAATCAAACTAATTAACCTAAGCGTTACCTCACATGCATTTTTTGAGGCAAGAACATGTAAACTCTTCAATCTTAGCAATCTTCAAATATATAGTATGTTATTAATTACAGCTACCATGTTGTACAATAGATATAATCTATAATTTATATTATTCCATATTATCTATTATTGTTATTTGCTTATCATAATGCAGGCAACATTCTTCCATAAATACATATCTGAGAACTTTACAGATTATTTTAAATGCATCTATCCAGGATCAAACTAAAATCTATGTCATCAATCAATTATTTATGAGCATCTACTAGATACAAGGTCCAATCTCAGTTGATCTGAATGAAGTACAATAGGAAATATGAGATATGAATCCTATCCTAAAATACATTGGAAATTAAGATACAAATTCATGAACAGATACCTAAAATTACAGGAAAACATAACGTTAGTGTAAGTTAAGATCATTCAATTCTATGCAGATTCAAACTACGATCTCAGTATGGGAAGAGATGAATAAAGTATCATACTAGATTACTGGCTATAGCCACTGACTCACTGCCTTATAAATATGTGCTTGCATCATCAGGAGTTAAAATAAGAGGGATATATTTCATTAGTCACACCTCTGTACCTTTAGATAATAATTATATGCAGTGTCTAGTGAATACTTACTATTTAACAAGCATTTCTCTAAATTCTTTATATATATTGACTCATTTAATACTCTGAACAACATTATGAAGTATGTACTGTTATTACCATGCTAATTTCTTTTTTATCATGCTAATTTCTTAAAGATTTCAATCGTTATTAAATACTTTTGAAGTTTTATTTTATTTTTAATTGGCAATTGTATAGATTTATGGGGTACAAGGTGATTCTTCAATAAATGTATACATTGTGGAATGATCAAATCAGGCTAATGAGTAATCCATCACTTCAAATATTTATCATTTCCTTATGGTAAGAATATTTAAAATCCTCACTTTTAGCTGTTTTCACCATACATATTTTAAAGATAATGACACTGTGGTTCAAGAGGTATAAATGACTTGTCCAAGTCATAACACTATTATTCTGGGAAACTGAGATTAGAGCCCAGTAAATCTAAATCTAGATCCAGCACACTGACTCACTATGTTATCTCAAGAGTCAAAGAATATAAATAATCCAAGAATGTTAAAGCTGAAAGAAACCACAGAGATGAGTTAGTGAAAATTCTTCTTTGTACAGATAGGGAAACAAAAGCCTAATGGGGTTAATTGACTTCCCTATCTATGATCACACAGTTTGCTAGGGAAAAACCATGACTGCAAGCCATACTTACTGACCTCCAATCTAGGTTCTTTCCATGACAATGGCTATAATCTTTTTAAATATTTCTTCTTATGGTTCATTTATCCCATCTTAACTATTGAAAATGATGCATATCCAAAATTATCTGAGGTGAATTTGATTGCGTAGAAGCAACAGTAAATGGAAACATTGAAATATTAAGTGTGATCTAGAAAGTGTGATAGATGCATGCTAGACAGATAGAGATATGGATATACTAAGTATAAGACCTACCAAAACTCTGCAAGAAGACATTATTGTCCTCAATTCACAGATTAGAAAATTAAGGCTCACAGAGATTAGATAACAAAGCTAATGTCACAGGGATTAGATAACAGAGCTAGCATAAGAACTCAAAAGCACATCTGCTGGACTCTAAACTCCTACATTATTTGTACTGAGTAGTGGTTATAATTTGAAAATATTTTGCAACTTTTACTTCATGGAGAAATATTTTTGTGCTTTTCTTTTATAGTAAGTTCAAAATTTATTTTTCCAATTAATATGCTGTTGACCAGAATGGTTGAAATTAAAAGATCATTTATCTATTGATTGATTTTTGTGCTTTTTCTTTTCTTTTCTTTTTTTTTTTTTTTGTTAATTGTACTTTGGGCTCTGGGGGACATGTTCACATCCTCCATCCTGCAGGATTGTTGCATAGGTACATACACGCCATGGTGGTTTGCTGTCTCCATCCCCCCACCGCACATCAGGCATTTCTCCCGGTGTTATCCCTTCCCATCTTCCCCACCCCCCACTGTCCCTCCCCTCCCCTCCACCCACGCACCTAGCCCAGTGAGTGTTGTTCTCTTCCCTGTGCCCAAGTGTTCTCATTGTCCATCACCTGCCTATGAGTGGAAACTTGTGGTGTTTGCTTTTCTGTTCTTGTGTCAGTTTGCTGAGAATGATGGTTTATAGATTCATCCATGTCTCTACAAAGGGCACAAACTCGTCGTTTTTTTATGACTGCATAGTATTCCATGGTGTCTATGTGCCACATTTTCTTTGTCCAGTCTATCATTGATGGGCACTTGGGTTGGTTCCAGGTAAAAGACCATTTATTAATTAAACATTGTATTATTTTTATAAAGTAATTGTCACTAAGGTTTATGTAATGAAGTAAAAGTTGTTTAAAATCTCATCAAGTATTTTGCAATATAAAACTATAATTTATAAAAGGATTATTTTGAAAAGTGAGTATGAGTAACAGTTTTACATGTTGATATGCACTGCAAAGAAGCTCTATCCGCTAGGAACTGGATTGTCAAATTAAGTACATATTTACTGATCACCTAGCAGGTGCAAAATGCTCTGCAAGGTCTCCTTACCGCATTAGGCACACATGGTCAGGGCTCTGTGGGGCTTAGCAATTTCATCTTTAAGCCTACCACCGTTCCTGGAATAGCACCTTATATGCAAATGTATGTTGACTTATATTACAGAAAAAGTTATACTGGCTTTACAAAATTGAAAAGGAAAGAATATATAATAGGCTGTTGCCAGAGTTGAAATGACTACAACCAGAGTGCTTACATTTAAAGTGAGTACAATTCCAATAGTTTGTCTTCCTCTGTGAAAGCTAGCTTCTGTGTTCTGATTTTAAACGTACAGAACAGATGCATACTGATCTCTCCTTTAAAAAGTAATAGCATATGTTAAAATTAGGTGTCTCTACATTCAGGTCCCTTTAGAGAAGAAATTATAAAACTTAGTCTCACACTGCTCCTGGACAAACTCTTCACTGGCATTTTTAGCATTTTGGTTAAAAAATAGCTTTCATCCCATCATATAGCCCATTATGTTAAGTCTTGTTACTGTTGCTGGATGATTCTAGTAAATTAACATGTGGTATGTGTCTAGCACTATGCTAAGGTTCATATCAACTTAATTCCCTTAATATTTCTATGAAACGAGTACTACTATTCCTATTTTAAGATGAGAAGTTAAGCCTCAGAGACGCTAACTTGCTGAAAGCCAGACAGCAGGGCGAGAATTGTAGTCCTTATCTGTCTGATTATATATATGATAATGTACATATTTATTTTACAACATGAGACAAATGACTTTTCCATCTTTAATTTCCAATAAACAGAAAAACCCCTCCTCAGAGTGGAAAAAACAGTCTCAACCATAAGAGAACCAGGATAGGCAGGAGTCTGAAGAGGAGAATTGTGCATGGCCATCTCTGTTGGAGATTGAAACATCCTTTATCTCTGTGATATACCAAACCTAGATAAAGGCAAATTAGGTAAAGGAAGCTGGAACTCCGCACTAGATGCAATTTTCAAGTCAACATACCTGGCAGAAACTGAATAAGTGGACTACAAGTTTCACACTTGTAAGCTTGGTATAAGCAAAAATAAATACAGGTATGATTAAACAACAAATGCTGTGATAGAAGAAAGCTAAGAAAAAATGGAGCTAGTTCAGAGAAAGGAGTCAGTGATGACTTCATAGAAAAAAGGGGGCCCTTAGAACTCAAGACTGAATAGAACCTAGACAGGAATAGTATGCATGGTAGACACATTCCTGACAAAATCATGAAAATGAGAATTAAATTGTCTTGGTGCCAGTGATCAAAGAAACAAGCCTGTCAGGTAAAAATGAGGATATGGTGGGAACGGTGGAAATAAATAATAACAATAACTTGTATAGGGCTCACCAAGTGCCAGGCACTCTTCTAAGTGCTTTGTATTAAGTCATGTAATTCTAACAACAATCCAAAACTTTAGGCACAGTTAATTGCTTTGCCCAAGGTCACACAGCAGGTAGTGGCACAGCTGGCATTTAAGAGCTATGAAGTATAATTCTAGAGTTTATGCAATTAACCACTACAATGATACATCAGAGGAGAAACACATTCAAGTAAAAAAGTATAGCTTAATTTTTGCTGCAGTCAAAAATTAAGCTCTTGAATATAAATTAAGAGAAAACAAATATGTGGAAAAAATAGTTAAAAGGTAGGCACAATTCATTACTGACCAAGTGTTTCTTTATATTTATCACTTATAGGCAATGTGATTTACTATAAACTATAAACCAGTTGAAATATTTTTTTAAATTTATAATTGACATAACAATTGTACATATTTATGGGATACCATGTGATGTTTCAATACATGTATACATAGTATAATGATCATATAATGGTAATTAGCATATTCATCACCTTAAACATTTATCATTTCTTTGTGATGAGAATATCTAGGTATTTTGAAACATATAATACATTACTGTTAACTGTGGTCATTCTACTATGCAATAGAACACCAGAACTTACTCTTCCTGTCTAACTGTAGGGTTATACCCATTGACTAATCCCTCTCCAGTCCCCTTTCGCCTGCCCTCCCCATCCTCTGGCAATCACTATTCTACTCTACTTCTATGAGATCAACTTTTTAGACTTTATGTATGAGTGAGACCATGCAGTGCTTCTCTTGAAATATATATTTGAAAGAATCAAGAGCATTTATAGCAAACTTTGAGTGGATCTATCAAATTCGTATCCTTTTAATTCACTACCTGATTGCACAGCAAGATTAAAGAGGAAAAAGTGCTTGTAAATTTTAAATTAACATCTTTTCTTTCTAATCTGTATATTATGTAAAATTTGAAATGCTATTATCAAATATAGGTTAAAACTACACACAGAGAGACATACACATGCAGAGCTATATTTATACATACTTGATGTCTAAGAATAAAGTGGATTGACACAACCGTATCTCTATCAACTCTATTTTAGATATTTTTAAGGTAATCATACTTTGAAAGTTGTATGCTGTATTAATATCCCAGCAATATGTGCTAAGAAATTTCATCTGCAGTTGTCATTATTTAATTTGGTATAATAAAATATATGGTAGTATCTGAAATATGCTCAAAGATTACATTTGAATTTAAAGACATTAATTTTCAGATCACTGATATTTTCCTCTTTCTATCATATAAGATGAACTGTAATCACTGCAGTATAAAAGCAGTGTTTTAAAAATTAAAGACAAATGCCTTTCTATTTTAAATATCTTGACTTTTCTATGAAACAATGACCACTTAGTACAAAAATGTGAATAATGTGTGTAAAATTATGATTTAAACCTTCGCCCACTTCTTTCTAAAGATAGCAGCCAAAAACCTGAATAAGTCAGAATGCCTTTGAAGATACTTAATTAAAATCTAATACCACATTCTTAAAAGCTCACATAAATTAAGCTGTCATTCAGGAGATTTATGCAGTCACATTTGCATATTACATACAATTCATCAATTACTCATGTTTGAAAGCAATGGCTTTCCCAGGGCGCTGAACTGCCAGCAATGCCAACAGACACACCACAACACACAAAACCATACCGCTGATACAGTGGAGAAAGCCACTTCCATATGGTATTTCTTTGCACATCCGCAGAGCCCCAAGCACGCTTAGGAAACTATGACTATACTTTGATAGATTCTATTCAGCTAAATTAGTTTGACAGAGATGAACATTTTACTTAATCTTGATGCAACTGTACAGTGATGGGAATTCAACATCCCTTCTCCCACTCATAGTAATGTTTTAAAGTTACAGTAAAGATACAGAATCAATGCTGAGCTTCAGCAAAGCCAGACAAAGTAGTTACACTACAAATCATCTCTCCAAGCAAATAGAAGGCAATTATATGTTTAGCATGGCCTATATGAGTAAATAAAAAATATATATGTAACTGTGTTTTTTGTGTATGCATACATATATGACACTCATGTATACATATACACACAAACATAGAGAAAGAGTGGTGAAAATATCAAAGTGTAGAGTGGCTCATTCAGAACACTTTGGAAGCTTTAGATGTGGCAAAAATAAGACACTCGTTAACTTTTCCTGACTGCATTTTCCTAAAGACTATTTTTGGGAAAAAATTGGCAAGCCTTTTTTTTTTTTTTTTAGACAAGGTCTCACTATTTTGCCCAGGCTGGGGTACGGTGACACTATTATGGCTCATGGAAGCCTCCACCTCCCAGACTCAAGCACTCCTTCCACCTCACCTGCCACATAGCTGATACCACAGGCACATGCTATCATGCCCGGATAATTTTTGTATTTTTTTTTTTATTTTACCAGCCAATGGTAAAATTGTGTTTCATCATGTTGCCCAGGCTTGTGTTTAACTCCTAGGCTCAAGTGATCCATCCCCCTCAGCCTCCCAAAGTGCTGGGATTACATGTGTGAGCCACCATGCACAGGCTGGCAAGTCTTTCTTAGCAGCATTTCTACAAGCAAAGAGAAGCAATGTTACATTTTCTCTATGAGATATAAGCTGTAACAACACATCTTTACCTGTTATACATACTGAGAAGAAAGGCCATTCCAGTAGTCCCAAAGGAAAAATAATATGCTTATAAGACACCACATATAATAAAAAGAAAGAGGCAATTCAAATGATATAATGAGGTAAACTATTTCCAGCATAGGTCAATGATTATCACAATATTTGCATGAGTTTATTTCTTAACATCAGGTATATATTTATTTGAGAATTCCAAGCCAACCATTGGCGGTAAAGATGCTGCTTGGACCAGGGACAATTGTTCTGTCACACACAATCACTTCCTCTCTCTTTCTAAAATACGCCATCACTTCCTGTATCATCTGACCATATGGAAAACTTGTAAAATTTATGGCAACTAGGAAATTTATTTTTATGTATTTTTCTTTTCTTAAGATGCAAGAATTTTAACTGTAAATTGAAATTTTATAACTGCATAAATATATGTGTTACAAAGTGATGCTGTAATTTATGAATACAATGTGAAATAATTAAATCAAGCTAGCCAGCATACCCTTTACTGAAAATACTTTACATTTTTGTGGTGAGGATGTTTGGAATTTACTCTCAGAAATTTAAAAAGGTAAAATCCTCTATTCTTAACTGTATTCACCACAATGTGCAACAGAACTCAAAAAAAGAATAAGTCATATTATTTCTGTCTAAAACCTTTTACCATTTGGCCATCATTTAAAACTTTTAAATGAGACAAAATATTATTTTCAAAACAGCATCAACAATCGAGTGTATTTAGCAATAAAACAGCTTATAATAGAGCAAATGGATGAATTAAATAATAATTCATGCTACTGCCTGTTTAACAAAATGGCAACAGAGAAAGTTGATCAAAAAAATCAAAGGAACTTTGCCTTGTAAGAATTAGACCCAAAGGGCTCCATAATTATCTGGCATCCATTCAATGTTGCATCTATAGTTAGAAACGTACGTTATATGAGCTCCAGGGATCTTCCAGATTCATTTCAGGTCCTGATCAACTGTGACCACGATGTAAAACTTGTGCTGAACTACTCTCTGTACGAAGCGGTCATCTTCATAAGTAATTCAGTGTGTGCATGCTAAGTATTCAAATCTTCAATACTTGGTGATCCTTTGAGCCACTAGCTATTTCTGCCTAAAAGTCTCAATTTCAGCCATTACGAAGTTATTTGTTTAGGGATACACTTGGTATACAGATAACAACTAGAGAATTTAAATGTTCTTCTCTCATTTATTTTATATAGGACATTTACATATGGAGAGGATGGAATTTATATAAGCCTGTGTATTTGTATGAGTGTGTCCTGATGCTAATGTTCAGCAAACAACTCATAAAACTCAACTTCATAAAAATATTTTGACTGCTCACTATTTACAAGTCAATGGATTAGGTGCTGTGGGGAATATAAAGTTATATTATACATGATCAGAGTTCATAATCTAATGAGAATACAAATGGCAATAGAAAGGATATAAACAATACATTACAGAGCAAAAAGAGAGAAATATTTGACCTGAGGAGACAAAAGGAGGTGGCCATTTGTCTAGTTTTTAAAGATGAGTAGGATCAAAATGAAGACTTTCAGGAATGTCTTGTAGAGAAGGCATACTCATCTTTCTCTGTATCATCGCAATTTTCAGAGATGTACTCCTAAACAATCCCATAATAAAAACTAACTTGAAAATTCAGCTAAGGATCAAAGCAGAAAAACAAAAGAACAATAAGACTATCTCCCATTTTATGTAAAATAAATATTGTATCTCTTAACTTTATACTATTTTCCATGGTTTATCCAACTGATTTAGTATAAACTGTGTTTTTACATACATCAAATATTTACCATTAGACAATCTTATATTCTACTGCCATAGGGTAGTAGCCTGAGTTAATCATTAGCTGGAATACGAACATAGTAACATTAGTGAAATTATTTTATCAGGAAAGATTATCTGGTTTTTATTTCTATCATCTTCTTTAACTTGCAAAATTATGATTTCCTTCAAACAGATAATAGCCCTATATTTGTCATCTAAATTAAATCCAAAAATTATTATAAGAGGCACTACTTCTTACTTTTTGGAATGGAGTTTACGTACTTGATACTGTACTCTGGAACCACTTGGGGCTTGGGGGAACTTGTCCCTTTGTAGGAAATGACACAGGCCTGGCTGTGTGTTTCTGATTGTAGAGCTCCAGGTCCTTGAGTGGACATAGGTGATAACAAGGTAGAGTTACAGTAAACCTTTGGTAAGACCCAGTGTTGTGCTGGCTTCAGGTCTCACCCAGCACAATCCCAGTGGTGGTGGCCAAAGGGGTGCTTGTGTCATTTCAATGCTAGCTCCAGTGAGCTCAGAACAGATGGAGAATCCATTTGTTTAGCAGAAAATAAGGGAGGAGAGCAAGAGTCTCTGCCCAGCAAATGAGAAAATTCTTCTGGCTTTTATCCAACACCACCAAGGTGGTACCTCTACAGGTCTGCAAGAACCATAGCATTACTGGGCTTGGGTGCCCCCTAATGTAGATATGGCTTTAATCACCACGCCCAAGCTCTTCTGAATACATGGAAAGCCTTCCCCGAAGCAATGGGTATAAACAAGCCCAGACTATGAAGACTAAAATAAACAACTAAGTCCTCAATGACTACATACAGATGAATGTCAACAGGCATCAGGACTATCCAGGAAAACAGGACCTCACCAAATGAACTAAATAAACCACCAGGAATGAATTTTGTGGAAACAGAAATACCTGACCTTTCAGAACAAGAATGCAAAATAGTTGTTTTGAGGAAGCTCACAGAAATGTAAGATGATACAAAGAAGGAAATCACAATTTTATCAGGTAAATTTTAAAAAGATATTGAAATAATTAAAAAGAATCAAGCAGAAAATCTAGAGTTGAATAATACAATTGACATACTGAAGAATGCATCAGTGTCTTTAAATAGCAGAATTGACCAAGGAGAAGAAAGAATCAGTAAGCTTGAAGACAGGTCAATTGAAAATACACAGTCAAAGGAGACAAAAGAAAAAAGGATTTTAAAACTTGAAGCATGCCCAGAGGACCTAGAAAGCACCCTTAAAAGGACAAATCTGAGTTATTGGCCTTAAAGTGAAGTTAGAGAAAAGCATAAGGGAAGAAAGTTTATTCAAAGGGATAATAAAGAGAACTTCCCAAACCAAGAGAAAGGTATCAACATTCAAGTATAAATGGTTATAGAACATGGAACAGATTTAACCCAAAAAAAGACTACCTCAAGGAACTTAATAATCAAACTGATACCGGAGGGGGGAAGGGAAGTGCTTGGTAGAGCAGGGTGGGGTCCCTATTGAGGGATCCATCCTCAGGCCTGAGCCCACAGATCTAGGTGAGGACAGGCACTCCTGTTTTTACTCCAAAATGTTGCATTTTCAAAGACCACACTGGCCTGCCATGCCCCCCATCCTGTACCCATAAACACCCCAAGACCCTAGAGGACACACACACAAATGACTGGATGTTGAGAGGAACACACCAGCAGAACACACAGGCAGATGCTGACAGGCCATCAACAGTGAAACGACAGGGACACTGAGGGGAATTCGGTCGGAGGATAGTTCAGCTGCTGAGTGGTCCAACTCCAGGGAAAGACCATCTTCCCACCTCATCCCCCTTCTATCTGCTGAGAGCTACTTCCACCGCTTAATAAATCCTTGCACTCATTCTCCAAGCCCACGTGTGATCTGATATTTCTGGTAAATTAGGGCAAAAAAAAAACAACAAAAAAAAACAGAATACAGAAAGCCCTCTGTCTTTGCAATAAGGCAGAGGGTCTATTGAGCTGCCTAACACAAGCTGCCTGCAGATGGCTAAGTTGAAAGAGCACACTATAACACATGCTCACTGGGGCTTCAGGAGCTGTAAACACTCAATCCTAGATGCTGCCATGGGGTCGAAGCCCAAAAACACTCCCCACAACGGGCCTGTCTGTCTGCTCCCCCTAGGAGTTTGAGCAGCAGGACACCAAAGAAACAAGCCAAACCCCTGTCACATGCCCTGTGAGGAAGATAAGGGAACCCTTCCAGTTTCAAAACAACCCAAAGATCAATGGTAAAGAAAGAATCCTAAAAGCAGCAAGATGTGTGAATGAGAGAAAGTGACATAAAAAAACGAAAACAAAAAAGAAAAAAACTGAAAGCAGCAAGATTAAAAAATAACATACAATGGAGCTCCAATGCATCTGGGAGCAGACTTTTGTGTGGACATCTTACAGGCCAGGAGAATGTGGCATGACATATTTAAAGTGCTAAACGACAAAACCTTTTACCCTAGAATAGCAGGTCTGGCAAAAATACCATTCACACACGAAGGAGAAATAAAGACTTTCCCAGACAAACAAAAGCTGAGGGATTTCATCAATACCAGACCTGTCCCGCAAAACAATGCAAATGGGAGTACTTCAATCAGAAAGAAAAGCACATTCATGAGCAATAAGAAATCATTTGAAGGTACAAAACTTACTGGTAATAGTCACTACACAAAAAATACATAATAGTATGTAAAACTATAATTGTGGTATGTAAGCTACTCTTAAGTAGAAAGACTAAATAATAAAATAATCAAAAATAATAACTAAAAAAAAATTTTCAAGACATAGAAAGTACAAGAAGATATAAATAAAAACAACAAAAAGTTAAAAATCAGGGGGACAGAGTTAAGCTGTATAGTTTTCATGAGTTTTGTTTTTGCCTGTTTAATTCTTTGTTTAAGCTAAGTGTTAAGTTGTTATCATCTTAAAATAATGGGTTACAAAATAGTATCTGCAATCCTAATGATAACCTGAAATTTTAAACTAATAATAAAATAGATACACAAAAGATAAAAGATAAAGAAATGATTCATGTTACCAGAGAAATCACCTTCACTAAAAGCAAAACAGAAATGAAGGAAAGAAAGAGGAGAGGATCACAAAACCATCAAATAAATAAATAAATAAAATGGCAGGAGTCGGGGCGGGGGAGGGGGGCACCAAAATGGCCAAGAGAAGCCAGCACTGGAATGCAGCTCACATGGAATCAGACGCAGAGGGCTAGAGGACTTCACGATTCCAAATGAGGTGCTAGGTTCATTTCTGTGGGACTGATCGGGCACTGAAGTTAGGCCCAGGGAAGGAGCCGCCGGGTGGGAGCCGCCCAGGGGGGCAAATCAAGACGGGGTGTGGTGCGTCCCCTCCTGAAACGTGCAGCCAGCTCAGAGGGTTGGGGGACTTAACCCCCTCAGTGCTCCATTTCAGATCCTGTGCTTACCTCATCCCTCCTGCAACCGACGGTCTACGAGAGCCCTGCCAGACGGTAGGGCACCGTGGGTAGTGGAAGCAAATCTGAGCAGTGGCTATTGCTGGGCGAGGCAAGTTGTCACAGGGACCTGGGTGGGAGTTTGGACTAATGCCAGTGGGATGCACCATCCCACAGAAGGAGGCAGAGTTGAAACCAGTGACACAGACCATAAAGCCTAGCAGGCCCCACCTCTGCAGAACTCAAACTGAAGCCCTCGCTAGAGAGCTTGGCAGCAAATACACCAGCCTGACCCCAACCAGGAAGATGGATCTCTGGGAGAGACACCATTGGGAAGGCGGGGCCCATCTCACCTGCAAATTAACGCCAGGGAAGGACCACCCACCCAACAACCTGACTGAACCCGAGAGAGCCAGCAACGCCCTCTACAGGCCAAAAAAGATACAGCTCCAACCTCAATAGAAAAACACATCCACTCAAGAGACTCCTCCTGAAATCACCAACTTCAAAGATTAAAAGGAGATAAACTCACGAAGATGAGAAAATACCAGCGCAAAATGGATGAGCCCATCAAAGAACAGAACACCTCTTCTCCTCCCAGGGATCACAACTCCTCACCATCAAGGGAACAAAAAAAGATAATGAATCTGATAAACTGACATAAGCAGGCTTCAGAAGGTGG
This sequence comes from Cacajao melanocephalus, assembly GCA_963573385.1. Taxonomy (NCBI): domain Eukaryota; kingdom Metazoa; phylum Chordata; class Mammalia; order Primates; family Pitheciidae; genus Cacajao; species Cacajao melanocephalus. The sequence continues at coordinate 241 of CAUYLG010021098.1, read as the reverse complement.
GTAATAACAAACTTCTCTGAGTTAAAAGACCACGTTCTAACCCAATGCAAAGAAACTAAGAACATTGAAAAAAGGTTCCTCAAGGACCTAGAAATAGAAGTTCCATTTGACCCAGCAATCCCATTACTGGGTATATATCCAAAGGATTATAAATCGTTCTACTATAAGGACACATGCACACGAATGTTCATTGCAGCACTGTTTACAATAGCAAAGACCTGGAACCAACCCAAATGCCCAT
>CAUYLG010021097.1:0-12602 GCA_963573385.1 Cacajao melanocephalus | reverse complement strand
ATGAAGTGTACAATTTGGTATTTTCCATTTCTTTTGTAAATCCCATATATGGTAATCTAGCATATTACTTTAAAATTTCAGATATAGTATAATAATCTTTACTGGTGTGATTCCCAAAACTTGGATTTTACTCCCTGTTTGTCCTTCTCTATGACTTATGCCATCCCAATTATGCTAAGCTGTGGCACTGAGCTGAAGGCTGGTTTTCCCCTAAGCATCTGCAATTGTTTCCTTATAAGTCCAAGGAAGCTGGCCAATAAATCTGGGCTGCTTCCCACAACTGTTCACTTAAACCCAAGTAACTCTCCGCCACATCAGAGCTTAATGGGAGGAAGGGAATTAGACATACTGTTGATACCCTCTCCTTCTTTCTGTCCTCAATCTACCAGAATCAGAACGGATGGCTTTCCTCTAGTCATTTTCCTGAGGGGATATGACTGCTTTCTCAATTACACCCTCTCATTAAGCATGCCAGGCTTTGTGACTAGGGAACACTCTCATTCTTTCTACCAGGAATATTGCAACAAGCAGCAGACTTACTGAAGTAAATGTCCTCTATTACATGTATTGATACTGTGATTGCTTGAAATTCTGCCCTTTTAAAATCATGAGTTTTTCTTTTCCTTCTAATTGCTGTAATAAGAAATACGACCGCTTCAATACTTAAACCAAATCTGGTTTATTACCAGAACCCCATGGGGAGGTTTTAAAATGCTGATTTCTGCATGTCCCTTTCCTCCACTGGCACCATCTGCCCCCAGATCATTGAGTCAATTACAGGGTTGGAGATCTTATTATCTAACTATCATAATTTTAATGGTTAACTATGTTTGGCAGCCATATTCTTTACCATTAAAATTGAAAAGTCTCTGCAGAGACTACAAGCTACAAATACAGAGAAATATGAAGTATAGGCAATAAAAATCTGCTATAAGACTTTTAATTTTCATTTCCTCTATATCTCTAGCAACTTCCAGAATATGAGGATTCATGTTCATCTCTAAAGTTTTGCTACTGATCAACAGTCAATATAAACCTATTATTTAAGCCTTAATTTTAGGAAAGTCAAATACAGGCTTCTATTGCACAGCAGTTCACTCAGAGCTTGTACACTGATAATTTAAATTGATTTTTTAGGAAAAAAACTTTCATCTTGTCTTCATCTATAAAAGGTCATAGAAAGCATTAATAGATTTCGATACCATTTTTTATAATGCTAAAGGAACTAAAGCTGAATGGCACTTTGACAAAAAAAGATGTGATGCTCACACTACAAGAGAATTCAAAATCTGCTTGATGTCCAAAGAATATATAATATGTGAATGGAATACATCCAACATTTTAAATGTCTAAGCCTCACAACATAAGTTCGAAAGAAGAAAATGTTATTATCAAGAAGCTTTTGAGGATAAGAAAGAGTCTTTATTGTACCTATTCCCAAATACACTTGCTGATTTTACACAATGACACAAAAAGAGACTTAGGATACAAATTTTAACAGACTTCTATCTTAAGAAGTTATACCTTCTGATAATAGTCTTTGTACAAATAAACTTGAATAGCTCAGATACATTTCAAAAAATTCATAAATTCTAACCTAAAGATGGTTTTACCATCAATTGCTCCTGCAAATAACATCAGGGGGCCCTTTGGTGTCTCTAAAACATATAGCCACTGCTTCCACCGTGGCATATGGATATGGCTTCAAAAGTTAGAAAGTAGAAAATATTTAGAGAAAAAAATAGAGAAAACACACTGTTTCATATTTATTCCCGGACTGGGGAAAACCATTGCCATCTTTCCCAGAGTTAAATATATTGTACCCTAAGGTTTTAAGAAAGTACTTACAAAGAAATTAATTCTAATCCTATAGCTATGTAGAACAGTGATTTCCACATTTACATAATAAGCAAATCTTTTTAATCATCTAAAATAAAGGAGAAGTAATCATAAGTTTTGTTTTAGATGTTCTCACTCTCCAAAATAACATCCCTAACCTCTTTTATGCCCATTTTTCTTGAATCAGTTTTTTTCCAAGATCAATTACATTAGCAAACATTTCCACTTTCCAACAGTCTCAGAGCATTTGTAGCTGTATCTTCATTAGAACCATCTTGAAGTTCACAAGCTAAGTTCTGAGGTATTTTATCAGAATTCATTAGATCCTCAAGAGACTGAGAGAATTTCTCATAAATGTTACCTAATGGGTTTAACAGTATACCTCAGTCAATGCATATTTGAGTTAACCTATACTTTAAACAACTTAATTAGAACTTAATTGCTGGATTTCTCTTCCCTAAAGAGTAGTCCTTAATGGCATTCATACAGAATAGCAGACTTAAATGAGGTGTTTCTGAATAGTCACTGGGAATCATAGATACCTTATTTAATTGAAGACCTACTAGGATTTCTCGACTATGACACTTTGTCTTTATATCTATTAGCATAAAATAAAATAGTACTCACCTTAAATAGATACAAAGAATTTTCAGATTATTAACTCATACTATTAAAAAGAATTGTCTCCAAGAGGGCATTCTCTCTCTCAGGAGATATGCGAGACAATCCATATGAGTTGAAAAGAAAATATTTTAATTTTCATTCATTTTATTGTCAAAAAAAAAGACAAGCTTTATTAATTTTCAGCATTTAATATTCAGATGAGCACTCACATCCTTGTCCATCCATGTATCATACAGTCACCATCACATAATGGAGATGAGGTGTACTGTGGGAAAAGCTGCTCCACAATACAGAGGAGTTAAAAGTCATGCCTCACACGTGCATTTCTTTTTAGTGTAGTAGACATATTGTACTTGAAATGTGACTGGCTAATCAGATTTATAGATAATTTTCTAGTTTTAACTAAAAGACTCTCCTAAACTAGATAAGTAGTTTAAAAACACTACTGCCAACTAATTTTTGACAAAGGTGCCAAGAACATTCCTTCGGGAAAGGACAGTAGCTTCAATAAATGATGCTAGGAAAACTGGCTTTTCCCATACAGAAGACTAAAGTAGGCCCCCACCTCTCACCCTATACAAAAATCAACTCCAAATTGATTAAAGACCTAAATGTAAGATGGGAAACTGTAAAACTACTAGAAGAAAACACGAAAAACTCTTCAGGACACAGGCGTGGGAAAAGATTTTATGAATTAGACCCAAAAACATAAGCAAAAAAAATGTAAACAAATGGGATTTTAAAACTAAAACATTTCTACACTGCAAAGAAATCAATAGAGTAAAAAGATAACTCACAGAATGGGAGAAAATATTCGGAAACTATTCATTTTACAGGAGATTAATATCCAGAATATAAAGGAACTCAAACATTTCAACAGCTCTCCACCTCCACCAAAAAAAGTCAGTTTTAAAACAAGAGTAAATGATCTGAACATTTTTCAAAAGAATACATGCAAATAGCCAACAAGTATATGAAAAAAACCTTCAATACCACTAATCATCAGGAAAATCATTAGGAAAACAACAAAATCATAAAAAAAAAAAAAAACCCACCATTAATCATCAAAACCGCAATGAGATACCATCTCAACTCAGTTAGAATGACTATAATCAAAAAGACAAAAAATAACAAATGCTGGGAAGGATGTAGAGAAAAGGAAATGCTTGTACACTATTGGTGGGAATGTAAACTGGTATGGAGAATAGTATGGAAGTTCCTCAAAAAACTACAGGTAGAACTACCATTTAATCCAGCAATCCCATTACTGGGCATTTATCCAAAGGAAAAGAAAGAGACATCTACATCCCTATGTTTATTGTAGCACTATTCACAATAGCCAAGATAGGAATCAACCCAAGTATCCAACAACAGATGAACAGGTAAAGACTATACGAGGCCAGGCACACTGCCTCACACTTGTAATCCCAGGACTGTGGGAGGCCAAGGTGGGCAGATCACTTGAGGTCAGGGGTTCGAGACCAGCCTGAACAACATGGTAAAACCCTGTCTCTACCGAAAAATAGAAAAATTAGCCATGCATGGTGGCATGTGCCTGTAGTCCCGCTACTCAGGAGGCTGAGGTGAGAGTATCACAACCTGGGAGGCAGAGGTTTGCAGTGAGCCAAGATCACACTACTGCACTCCAGCCTGGGTGATAGAGTGAGACCCTGACTCAAAAAAAAAAAAAAAAAGAGAGAAAGAAAGAAAGAAAGAACCTATGGTATATATACCCATTGGAATATTATGCAACCACAAAAAAAGAATGGAACTCTGTCACTGGCAGTAACATGGATAGAACTAAAAAACATTATGTTAAGAAAAATAAGTCAAGCAAAGAAAGACAAATATTGCATTATTCTCACATGTGGAAATTTAAAAAGTGAAACTCATGAAGACAGTGAAAGATTGGCAGTTATCAGAGTCCAGGAAATATAGAAGAGGAAACTATAAAAAGAGGTTGGTTAAGGAGTACATACAGTTAGCTAGAGGAAATAAGACCTCGTGTTTGGTAGAACAGTAGCATGACTAGAGTTAACAACAATCTATGGAACATTTCAAAATAGAAGAGAATAATTTGAATTATTGAATGTTTCTAGCATAAAGCAAAAATAAATATTTCATTTAAATATCAAAAAATTGGATAGCCTGGTAACCCTAATTTGATCTCTATACATTATTTGAATGTAAAAAATTAGCATATGTACTGAGAAAAAAAGTAAATTATACATCAATAAAACTTAAAGTATATAAAACACTAAAAAAGTTGATGTTATAGAAGTAAAAATAGAATAGAGTATACTAGAGGCTAAGAAGGGTGGAGGGAATAGGGAGAGATTTTTTAAAGATACAAAAATACATGTGGAAAGGAGGATTAAGTTCTAGTGATCTATAGCACTGGAAGATGACTATAGTTAATAATATGTATTTTTAAACAGCTAGAAGAAAGATACTGAATGTTTCCAAAACAAAGAAGAGGCAAATGTTTGAGGGGATGAATATGTTAATTATCCTGATGTGATCTCTATACATTGCATTGAAACATCACTATGTACTCCATAAATATGTACAATTATTATGTGTCAATAACAAACCATTTTTAAAGGAAAAAATAAAATATGAATTTACATTTACTATGGTTAACAGTTACTCTTAACTCTGATTGTGCCATAAGCTATTAATAAATTATACTATCAATAAATAAATATCACAGCTATTAATAAATGATATATTTGAAACAAGGCCAGGTACAGTGGCTCATGTCTCTAATCCCAGTGCTTTGAGGCCAAAGCAGGAGGATCACTTGAGACTAGGAGTTCAAGGCTGTAGTGAGCTATGATTGTGCCACTGCACTCTAACTTGGGTGACAGAGGTAGACTCCATCCCTTAAAAAAAAAATACACACACATATACATGGGCAAGATATTTAAAATATATTTTTTAGCTTATGTTTAAATTATTGTACATATTTTAATGTACATATATTAGTATAATAGTAAGTGTATTTAATGTATAAATACATAAATATATATAAAGATATTTGGGGAGTATATGATAAAAGTATCTTACCAACATGAGTTAATAAAATAGTTTACAGATCATTAACATAACAAGAGGCAGAAAGAAGAGATATGGTAGAAAACATCAAGTAACCCACGAATAAAGTATATATACCATTGGGATATGTTTTCTTGTTTTCATATTTATTCTGAATACAAGTGTGGTTTATGTTTTGGGAGTATACACAAAGTAAAAAATAATTACAAAATCCCATATTGAAGATTTCATTTACAGAAAACTTAAAAGTTATAAATTTTTTTTTTATCTTTCCTTCTTTAACACATTTCTTCATTGTTCAGTTCAGACTGAATTAGGAATTGCTCCTGAGAGCTAGGAAAAACAGCAATTTGAGTTGTAATACAATGAAGTTCTTCTGTTTCTGGTTGAAGGGAAGCTAGGGCTATTTATTCCAAATTAAAATATGCCCTGAGGAACTTGGGGTGTAATGGAAGGAAAATATCTCTGCACTAATTTTACTAGCCATGCTTGAAATCACAGCTCTGCCCACAGTGCCTGGGGTGGAGTGAAAGAATGTTCACTAACATTACCATCTCAGAGGAAGAGTCAACCTACAGTTGCCATCACCTGTGAGCAGAGAAGAGCGACCTTTCCTCATAAGTTAAAGATGTAACTAAAAGACCACTTTACGGATAACAAAAACGCCTTGTGATTATCATGAAATTCAAAACCAAGACACCTGTGAGCCACCTACCACCTGATTGAATGTCTCATTTTTTTTCAGAAGTTTAAATATTCTGTGAGCTGACCTTTTCACTTCCCTGTGAGTTTTCCCTAAGGGTAAATCTTTAGTGGAAATAATCTGATGGAAGGTTCTTACCTCAAGAGTGGCAAAAGCCTCAGAGAACTTCCCTAGCATATGAAAGCTATCTTTTCTTGTCTTCTATAATTTTAGAAGGTATCCTAAAGATGTTCCTGGGATCAGATTTTATATGCAACATGTCATGAGAGAGTGAATATTGACGATCAAACTGCTCTTCTAAAATGTATCATAAAATCAGGTTTATAGTAAATGTTCTTCAGACCATTAGCTATCATAATTCTCCGGTCCTTTCCTTAGCTGTTTTATTAATAGTGTACAATCCTCATTACTACTAACTGTTACTTGTTAAAAACAGACCCATCTACCATAAGCCACATCTCCTCCCACTCCCTGTATTACAAGATACCCATAAATAGCCTCAAAACCCATCTGTTTGGGATGCTCAAGGATCCTCCCTCTCACAAGGAAGAAAAAGCTGCTCAATGGCCTCTTCTGGACTTTTCCATTACTAGAGCTTAGTGTGCCTTTAAATGCAGCCTGGAATTATAATTAATTTGGTTGAATGTTTTAAACTAATCCCCTGGTAATCGGCTGTGCAGAAGGAAAGAAGTAAATTCACATTCAGAAAGAAGAAAGAGTGGAAGAAAACTCCAGAAAAAAAGAGAAGCCTTTTCCCTCCTTCATGATTACTTTTGAAGCCAATGTCATCTCATAAAATCCACTTAGTAAAACTGATGGCAATGAGTATGTTTTGCCTTGAGGCTCTGTCTTGTGCTATCAGAAGTAAATGGAGGTACCTTCTAAAGGTCTCTGACCATCCCAGAGGAAACTTTCTGCTTCCTCTCTGAAGCCCAGCGGGGAAGGCTCGTGGCAGTTCAGCTGAACCATATTGCTTATGTGATGAGGATGGACAGCAGGAGGAGAGTGAAGCCATTCTGCAGAGTAGATGGCAAATAATCAAAGAGAAGGCATATAGCAGGAACTCTAAGGACTCAAGGGACACCATCTAAGGCAAAGTGGCATTGATATCAACATCTAGGAAATGATAGAGGCAGATAAATTGCTCAGGCAAGAAAAAAGAGATGGGATGACCTAGTTTAAGCAAAAAGTAATTTGCTAATCACAAAGCAAAGAAATAATACAATAGGCTCCTCTTTTCGCTCATACACAGCAGGTATAGCCATTATCCAGATAGAGCAGTGGACAGAACAGGAGATCAACTGCAATGTGATTGACTGGTTCTCAAACCACAGAGGGCTGCTTCCGAACAAGAGAGCTCACCCCAAAGAAAAATTGGCAGCCAGTGCCACCTGCAGAGGAAAGATATATCTTCTGCAGGCACTAGCTTTCCAATGCTGACAGGCTGATATATTCTGCTGAATAAATCGAAAAACTTTCAAGTGGTCTAAAAAAGGTAGTCTGAAGTAGACTGCACTGCAGGGATCCAATCAAGTTAAGAATGTCAGGAGCCTGTGGCAAGATCCACACTAGGAAAAAAGACTCATAACCTCTGAGTTAAGTGCAAATGAGAAAATAGCATGGTGGGTTTTGTTTCTTTGTGTATGCTGTGTGTGTGTGTGTGTGTGTGTGTGTGTGTGTGTGCACGCGCGTGTGTGTGTAGCTATATATTGTGATTTTTTAAAGGACACAAAACTGTGAAATAGTTCTCTCCATGTAAGTAGTAAATCACGCATGGGAAGTCTTTTTTCCTGGAACAGAAATCAAATGTGTTATTTTCTCCAAGAATCTTTAGGCTTTTTGACTCCACCTGGAACTGACGTTCCCTTCTTCCCGGCTCTGCTCAAGCCCTGCCTCCTCCACAAAGCTCTCCCAATGTAAACGGCCCCGATTGTTCATGGCTTTCTCTCAACTGATAACTTACTTATTGCTTGAACCATTCAATGTGGAGCTTAACTGAATATTATCTTACTTTCTGCTAATTGATTACTATGAGTAAATTTAACCTCCCTGACAAGACTACAAGATCCTTGAGAGCAAGGATTTGTATATCCTATTTCCCTCAGCTGGTTGGGTATATATACAGAATTTACCTCTTGTCATCTTATCTGAGGAGGGTGGGAAAGGCCTCCTGGTGCACAAAGATCCCTCTCCCCTGTGTTTATTTTCTTTAACCCAAAGACTTCACTCATTTGGATTAAGAAATTAACCCAGGCAGTATGCGTGGCTGGGGAATTTGTGTGGAGGTCAGAGTGGAAGCAGGTTGTGAGAGGGTCCCACAGAAGAAAACATGGCTGCCAGCATGCTTGAGTCCATCGGCAAGTTTGGCCTGGCCTTAGCTGTTGCAGGAGGTGTGGTGAACTCTGCCTTATGTAATGTGGATGCTGGGCACAAAGCTGTCATCTTTGACCGATTCCATGGAGTACAGGACACTGTGGTAGGGGAAGGGACTCACTTTCTCATCCTCTCATCCCATGCGTACAGAAACCAATTATCTTTGACTGCCGTTCTCGGCCACATAATGTGCCAGTCGCCGGTAGCAAAGATTTATAGAATGTCAACATTGCACTGCATATCCTCTTCCCACCCGTTGCTAGCCAGCTTCCTCGCATCTTCACCAGCATCGAAGAGGACTATGATGAGCGTGTGCTCCCATTCATCACGGCCAAAATCCTCAAGTCAGTGGTGGTTCACTCTGATGCTGGAGAACTAATCACCAAGAGAGACCCGGTCTCCAGGCAGATGAGCAACGACCTTACAGAGCGAGCAGCCACCTTTGGGCTTATCCTGAACAATGTGTCCTTGACACATCTGACCTTTGGGAAGGAGTTCACAGAAGCAGTGGAAGCCAAACAGGTGGCTCAGAAGGAAGCAGCGAGGGCCAGATTTGTGGTGGAAAAGGCTGAGCAGCAGGAAAAGACGGCCATCATCTCTGCTGAGGGCAACTCCAAGGCAGCTGAGTTGATCACCAACTCACTGATCACCTCAGGGGACAGCGTGATCAAGCTGCACAAGCTGGAAGCTGCAGAGGGCATCGTGTACCAGCTCTCACGCTCTCGGAACATCACCTACCTGCCAGCGGGGCAGTCTGTGCTCCTCCAGCTGCCCCACTGAGAGCCCACCCTGACTGCACCTCTGCAGACCGACTGGGCCACAGCCCTGATGATTCTTAATATCGCCTTCCTTCTGCCCCCACCCCAGAAATCATTGTGAAATTTCATAAATGGCTTAAAGTGAAGGAAATAAAGGTAAAATCACTTCAGACCTCTTAAAAAAAAAAAAAAGAAAGAAATTAACCCAATGATAGTACTAACAATTCCTGGGATGATTTCTCCACACAGCTATTCTGTAATGATATGCAAAATAATAGTTTGGGACTTCGAGGCCTGGATTTGATTCTCAATTCCATCGCTTCCTAATGACATGATCTTGTTTTTCACATCTCCATAAAATTTGGTTATCTATAAAATGAGGAAATAACATTCTACTCATGGTTATGTGATAATTAAAAGAAAAAAATGCATGTAAAATTTAGCCCATAGTAAGCACCTAATAAATGCTAACTTTTTAAAACAACAACAATAATAGTAACAATACGTACTGAGATATAAACTGAAAAGTGTGAGATTCAACCCTACTTGCAAGCTGACAAAAGAGCCTGTCACTGTATCAAGGATGCTGGAAAAAGACACTAGACTATTGCGTTAGACAACGGGCTTTGTTAGAGCATAGCCAGTGGCATGAACACAGTTCCATTCATCCCCTAAAGTCCCACAAGGGTTGGGTCACAGTTAAGGCACTCTGAGCCCAGGACACTCAAATCTTATATAATGGGCTGCAAGCAAACTTGTCCAACATTTGTTCTGAAGGTGAACATTATTCTTATTATGCTAGTTAGCAATCATGCATGCTCTCTGCTTCAGAGAAAGACACTATAGCTTCTAGGGCTTATAGTGTACAAACATCCTTTTAAAAAAATGTCCAGAACAAAGACTATCAGAGTCTCTGTTCTCAATATGTGCAGGAAACAAGCAATCCAGAGAATTGCCTTCCAACAAAACTTGGCTCCTACCAGCAAGGACCTTACAATCTGCAGGAAAAGATCGGTAGGCAAATTTTAAAACAGCGAGATCAGGAAATAGTACTATTTTAAAAATCATTAATATAATAAGTGCATACAATTTTAAAATATCATATAACTATAAAAGATAGTAAAGCCATATATTTCCTAATGTGAAAATCATTTATGATATATTGTTTGTTGCAGAAAGTACGTCTAAAAAATAAGTATAGTATACTCCCACTCATATGTACAGGTAAATCAGATAAATCATTGACATGGGATACTGCAAATAATCAACAGATAATTTCATTTACATAAAATGTTAAACTTATGTAATATATATAAATACTGTCCTGGAATGATATAAAGTCCAACATGCTGTGTACTTAAGAATTGTGCACAAAAAGTTACCTTAAAAAGACAAGGAATCCAGGCAGGCTTCCTAGAGAAAGTAGTGATTAAGTGGAATTTCAATGAGATGTAAAAAGTGGGAAGAGAATTTAAAGCAGAAGACAGTTGTGAACTCACTGAACTTGGATAGCATGATGGATTCATAAAATAGTATCAAACTATCCATAAAACTGCATGTTGTTTGGAGTAACCAGGATAAAAGATAAATACAAAAAAAAAATAGTAGAAGGTAGGGCTAAAAAGGTAAACATGAGTCAGATAAAAAGCAGCCAGTAATGTATTTTAAAAGGTAAGGAGGTGGTAAACGGCATCGACCTGAGAGTTCTGCCTACAGCAGGCTTCACTCTGAAAGCCATATTCAGTGCTGTGTACATGCAGCTGCTTTATGAAAAGGGATTGGACTTACATCCTCTCCAGCACCCTCCATCTCTGAACTACATTCATCCAACAGGTACAGGATGTCTCCACTAGGATTACCCCCGGCACATCAGACTTGTCATGTCCAAAATGGTATACATTACTTCCTCCGTCACCAAAATCAAAACCCCAAAGGGTCTTTCTAGAGTTCTTCCTAGAACTCCACTACTAGTTCTTCCTATTAGTGGAAGAGTTTTTCTCACCACTACTCCCTTCCCTAGCCCTCACCCCATACACAGGCCAGTCAGACACATTTTCTTTCCTCCATATCCACCACCACTGCCTTAGTTCAGTCTCTCACCATGCCTCTCCGAAGCTTGCAGTAGCCTCCCGCCAGGTCTCAGCCTCCCTTCCCAATCTCTCTCGTCTGTATTCCACACTGTATGCCACCAGAGTGGAAGTGCTAATCTGTTTGTTTCTCTCTTAAAAATCCTGTAATTGTTCACCAACATCTACAAGATGAAGTCTATCTTCTTTATCATGCCATACAAACTTATTCATAATCTGGCCCTTCCTACCTTTCCAGCCTTGCCCTGACCGCCACTCTAAAAGCACTCCATAGTCATGGCATTTGAAACTACAGAGGTTCTTCAGAATACACCATGTTCTTCTGATCCTTTTTTTCTTCTCACAGGCACAGCCTCTGCCCAGAAAGTCCTGTCTTTCCTTATGACACTCCCTGTTCTTTCCTTGGCCATCTAAGAAACTATTCACTTTTCAAGACCCAGATGAAACATCAACCCCTTAGGGATCCTCTCCTGATCAGTTAAGTGCTTCTTCCTGTGCAAGTGTGACATGGTAAAAGCCCCATAAACTGCATACCTCGGCCATACCTTGGCTTTCTGTTGAAACTGCTCTCTGTAACCCTAATGTGACAGGCAGGCAGTCCAAACCCACACCATCTTGGCCCCTGCGATGTGTAATAAGTAACTAAGGTCTGTAATTTCCACTCTACCCAGACAATGTGTAAATTAACGCTTATCTTGACTTCTGTGAACCACTTAAGTAACAATCGGAATGTCCAAAGTCCCCTGGCCCTCAGAATGTCCAAAGCCCCTCACCCTCATCTCCGCCCAGGAGGTGATTTAGGGAATGTCCAAAGCCCACTGGCCCTCTGAATGTCTGAAGCCCCTCACCCCCACCCCCACCCCCACCCCTCACCCTCACCCCCGAGGTGGTTTACAGGCATAAAAGGTCTTGACACCCTCCTTTCAGGGCCACCGGTTAGAGAGACATGAGTCCTCCATGGCCGCCGGCAATAAAGACCCTGCAATTTGTCACACTTTTGTCTTGGTGTTGATTTTCTATGCTCGCTCTGGTACAACACAAGCAGCTAGTATCATAAGTAGCTAATAACTGATTCATTATAAATATGGCAACTGAAACACTGCTTTATGTTTATATATCTGTTTTATATAAATCTTTATTAGACTGTGAAACCCTTAAAGG
>CAUYLG010021096.1:0-41149 GCA_963573385.1 Cacajao melanocephalus | reverse complement strand
AAAAAAACAGGAGTTGTAATTTTTGTCTCCGACAAAATAGACTTTAACAGTAACAAAGACTAAAAGAAACAAAGAAGGATATTACATGATAAAAGAATCGATGCAGCAACAGGAGTTAATGATCATAAATATATATGCACCCAATATAGGAGCACCCAGATACATAAGACAAGTTCTAAATGACTTATAAAGAGGTTTGGACTCCCGCACAATAATGGCGGGAGATCTTGACACCACATTGTTAATATTCGACGGATCAAAGAGATAGAAAATTAATAGGGAATTTAGACCTGGAATAAGTAAACTTAGTGAATATCTATAGGATTCTTCATCCCAGGTCTCCAGAACATACATTTTTCTCAGTATCGTATTATACCTATTCTGAAAGTGACTATATAATTGGAAGTAAATCACTCTTCAGCATTTGCAAAGCATTTCGCAGACTTAAATGAAATATTGGTTGGCTGTTTGTTATTTTCTTCCCTTATTCCTTCCTGTCTGTGTTGTTAAGTACAATTATCGGCATAAAAGAGGTTTTTAATACCTATTCCTAGATTGTATTCCAGCCTGGGCAATAGAGCAAGAATTCTGTTCTCTCTCTCTCTTTTTCTTTCCTCTTCTTTCTTTCTCTCAAAAAAAAAAAAAAAAAAGAATTATAATGAGTTTTCTTCTTTGTGCTTTTCTCGTGTTTTCCCGATTATCCAAAATGTACGTGTTACATTCATTAGTGGAAACAAATCATGTTTTTAAGAAGAAAAAAAAGTGGTCTAGTTCTTCCTATTTCTTAGCTCTTTTTGACAAAGAAGTTTCACCAAATTCCCCAGGGGCTAGAATAGAAAGCTATTTTAGTGATGCCAACTGTGCCAACTCAAAGCATTACTCAGAGAACTTGTATCTGAAGGCAAAGGAAAGAGTCACTTCCTATGCTGTCTTGAGGGGAACACTCACCAGGAGCTGCAGGAAATCTTCAAAGATCTTGTTGTTCAAGGATTTCTAATTCTGTTATCCTGGGGCCTCACAAGCAATACCAAAATCTTTGCCATATCTCCCAGTATACCAAGTGGCCATATGTAAGTAGGTTTATTGGTGACCTTGAGTAATATCCCAGAGTTTCTGAGAGAGACTGGCAAAATGGGCTCCATTTGCAGTCAGAACAGCATAATTTAAGAACACAGACTCTGTAGGCAAACAGACTTTAGTTAAAATCCAAACTCTGAAATTTACTAATTAAATGGCCTTGGATATATTACTTAATCTCTTTGTGTCCCAATTTCCTCTTCTGTCAATTAGAACATAATAATATCTACTGATAATGTTTCTATGATGGGTAAAAGTGATAATGCATGTTAAGTAAGTATTTAGCAAACTGTATTTCTCATAGTAAGCAACAATAAATGGAGCTATTATATTGCTACAATAAGTAACATAAAAGAGAGAAAAACAAGTGTCATGGAGATCAAGAAAAGGCACAATTAGTCCTGGTTGAAAAGATGGCAAAAGCCTTTGTGGAAGGAGAGAATTTAGATATTCTACTTTTTCTTTCTTTATTGTAAATTTTATTAGAGATTAAGTCTCACTATGTTGCCCAGGCTGAATTACTCAAGCAATCCTCTCACCTCAGCCTCCTGAGTTGCTGGGACTACAGGTGTGTGCCACCACACCAAGCTTAGGACATTTAGATATAGCTGTGCTTTTAGTTTAATACCGAAAATTACATATTTGTGTTAACCAAAACCCTGGTAATTTAATGACTAAAATCTTTACCCAGCTTTGTATATTACAGCTTTTCATACTACTCAGAGTTTACATTTTTAACTTTATTTTAGGCAGTGTAATTATAGATTCACTCCTTATTACAAAATAGTCTGATACAAATAATTACTCTGCTAAATCAAATGAAAAAGAAAGTAATAGTCTAGATAGAAGATATAGTAACTTGACCTTATTAAATCTGTTTCCTCCTCCAAAAATGGGGTAAGCGAGTAGTTCTTTTTTTCTTTATTCTTTTTTTTTTTTTTTACTACTCTGCACTTATTGGTAAGATATTTAAGAGGGTAGTTCTTAAGGAAGAGTGTTACCTCCATCCCGCGACCCCAGGGTGTTCGGAAATCTGTGCATGGTTTTGTTCAGCTGTCACAATGATTGGGAGAGCTATTAGCATTTATGGGTTGGGGCCAGAGATGCTAAATGTCCTGCCATGCTCAGGACAATCCCCCTCATCCAAAAGCTGTTCTGCCCTAAATGCTAATAGCACTCCTTTTGAGAAATACCATTAGAAATACCATTAGAAGGTCTGCAATGGCCTTTCCAGCTCTACAAGTTTGTTAGTGAATTCTATTCATCCCTTTGAACTAGCAGTGCTTTAGTATTCTAAATGTCAAATTTAATTAACAGACAAACAATATGAACCAACTAAGTATCTGTAAGGGTTAATTTTAAGTGTCAGCTTGGCTGGGCCACTGTGTTCAGCTATTTTGTCAAACATTATTCTGAATGTTTCTATGAGGGTGTTTGGATGAGATTAACATTTAAATCAGTGGACTCTGAGTAAAGCAGATCACATTCCATAATGTGGGTGGGCCTTATTCAATCAGCTGAAGGTCTGACTAGAACAAAAGACTGATCTTCTGAGCAAGAAGGAATTCTGCCAGTGCATGACCTTCAGATTAGAATAGCAGATTTTGTACTTTCCAGCCTCCATAATGGCATGAGCCAGTTCCTTAAAATAAATCTCTCTCTATATATATGTACACATACACTACTTGTTCTTTTCCTCTGAGGAATACTAATACAGCATCCTTATTCCTGGGCTTAAGATTTACAAATATGAGAAGGAAAAATGAAGTTAATGCAAACTATCTCCACTATTTACCCTGGATATATATAGCCATGGTCTCATTTGTGCACACCTCGAATGCTGAAATGCAACATTTCAAGTATTTGGGTTTCAGAATGCCTCTGAGCATTTTACTGAGCATGTTTTCCTCTGCACTTTTAAACTCACGTGTGCTTTGAGGAGCATAACCCAGGTTTCCGATTCATTTACACTTAACTCATTAGAGCCTCGATCAAAATTATTTGACACTTTGCACCTTATTAATGCTTGAACTCCCTCTATCAACTCTTTGTGCTAAGTCACCTTTTGGTCCCTCAAAGAAAGGAAATAAAGAACCCATGTTAGAGTAAATTCAAGATATATACTTTCTAATTTACCCCCTTTTTAAAGAAAAAATATTTTTGCTCATATCTTCATTTAGAAAAACTTATTGTTTTAACCCTATTTAAGATTTTCTCCGACATGTTTTTAAATATACACATATCTTCAAATTAAAAGCCACAAGTAATTTTTGCATAAAACGTATTAAGTATATTTTCTTTCTTTGTTTATATGTAGTAATTGTAGATTACTGTCAAGGTCAGTTACGTCACATGCAACCTATTTAAAAAGTTATTTCATTTTTTTTCTTTTAGTGCTCATATTGTTTTGCAAAGTCTGTGTAATTTAATCTGTGTAATTACTCGTTCAACGCAAAAACTTCCCTGATGTTGGCTTATTTCAACACAAACGCCATTATATCTGATCAAACAGGCTAATTCTCCTGAGACATCATATAATAACAAACCAATATGAATGTTAAAAAACATGTATTTACAAAGAAACTGGGAATACAGTTTTGCACTTCTAAGGGGCTAGCCTCACAGTGCTAAGTTAAATTTCAAATCTCAACTTCTCTTCATAGTCCACCGGAAAAAAAAAGTAAAATAAATTTCAGATTTCAGTACTCTTTTGGCACTGACTTTAACTTATAGATAGGAGTGAATTTGTTGTGGTTGATTAATAAACTTTCAGACAATATAAACATTACAAATGTTGGGAGGCTGAGGCAGGAGAATCGCTTGAACCTGGGAGGCAGAGGTTGCAGTGAGTCAAGATCGGCCACTGCACTCTTGCCTGGGTGACGGAGCAAGACTTCATTTCAAAATAAATAAATAAATAAAAGATTAAAATGTTAAAACAACAACAAAACTCCTATTTATCTGGCTTCAATTCCCAAAGTTTTATTTTAGAATTAGGCATTTACATGTAGTAATCCAGACTCTAAGATAATAACAGTTAATTAGCCTGGTAGTAATTGGAGCCTATTTTTCAGAGAATTATGTACAACATGTACCATGCACCAGGCAAGACTTTGCCTTCAAACTGCAATGCACTCAATGCTTAAAGGTACGGAGGTGACCTTTTCAGGAAATCAGTGAGAAGGAATATTTAAAATAAATTCATTGATCGAATTTATTTTAAAAATTCAAATAAGCCTTTTTCTTAATACAAAAGTAACACATGCTTATTACCTAAATTATAAAGAGGATGAAAGAAGAGAGAGAGGGAGGGATGAAAGGAAGAAAGGAAGAAAGAAAATAAAAAAGAAAGAAGAAAGAAAATAAAGAAGAGAGAGAAAGGAGGGAGGGAGGAAGACAAAGAAAGAAAGAACAAAGGGAAGAAAGAATGGAAGGAAGGAAGGGTGGGTGAGGGAGGAAGGGTAATTCCAACACTTTAAGAGGCCAAGGTTGGGGGATTGTTTGAGCCCAGGAGTTTGAGACCAGTCTGAGCAACACATACCCTGTTTTGAAAGGAAAAAAAGAAAGAAGGAAAGAAAGAGAGAGCGAAGGAAGGAAAAATGGAAGAGAGGAAAGAAAAGAAAGAGAAAGAGAAGAAAAGGAAAGAGACAACGTACAAGATATTAAAATTACATCCATTATTTTTTCAGCCAATTATTTCTTTTAATTGGTGATAGAGCATTGTTGTTTGCATCTGCCCTTTAAGACTATATTTGGGTTTAGGCAGAAGTTAAATTACATTATGCCTATCTTCTCAACACTAAAAGTTAAAAATTCCTCCTGTTTTCTTTATCTTAGTTAGAGATACTGCAATCCAGGAAGTCAGCTAAACTATAAACTTGAGTCATCTTAAGCCCCTCACATTCTATGAATTATTGAGTCCTGTTGATAGTATTTTTTTAAATACAATCTGAGAACTAACCCCTTGCTTTTCATCCTCATTGGCACTCCTTTGGTTTAGGTCTGCAATACTGTAATAGCTGAGATGGCCCCTGAGCCTACCTCCCAGCCTCCAGTCTTATCCTCTGACCACTGCCAAAGAGAAAGCCCTTCTTTGGCTACCCATTACTTTACAGACCAATGGCATAGGCTTTTCATGACATGGCCCTTCCCAAACTAACAAGACACATATTTATGAACCATTTGCCAAAGCATTCAAGTCATGCTGTGGATACTTAATAGGCTGAGGTGGGAGGACTGTTTGAGCCTGGGAAGTCAAGGCTGCAATGAACTGTGATAGAGACCCTGCACTCCAGCCTGGGCGTCACAGCAACAACTTGTCTCAAAAATAAAAAAGTAAATAGAAGATATGCTGTGGAGTATAGCTCTCCAGTGACTGAAATACTAATGTCTATTCTTTTTTTTTTTTTTTTTTTTTTTTGAGATGGAATCTTGCTCTGTTGCCCAGGCTGGAGTGCAGTGGAGTGATCTCGGCTCACTGCAACCTCTGGCTCCCGAGTTCAAGTGATTCTCTTTCCTCAGCTTCCCAAGTAGCAGGGATTACAGGCGCCCACCACCGTGCTCAGCTAATTTTTGTATTTTTAGTAGAGATGGGGTTTCGCCATGTTGGCCAGGTAGGTTTCAAACTCCTGACCTCAGGTGATCCGCCTGGCTCGCCCTCCCAAAGTGCTGGGATTTCAGGCATGAGCCACTGTGCCTGGCCCAAAATGTCCATTCTTTAGGGCACTTTCTATTATCGAGGAAATCAGAAAGCTGAATTAGCAATCATAAAATAGCAGCTCTCTCTCTCTCTCTCTCTTCTTTTTCTTAGAGACAGGGTCTTGCTCTGTCTCCAAAGCTGAAGCCTTGAGTGCCCAGGCTCAAGTGATCCTCCTGACTCAGCCTCCTGACTAGCTGGGATTGCAGGCACACAACACCATGCCTGGCTAATTTTTTAATTTAATCTAATTTTTTAAAGAGATGAGGTACTGTGGCCCAGGCTAGTCTCAAACTCCAGGCCTCAAGTGATCCTCCCATCTCAGCCTCCTGAGTAGCTGAGTCATGTATCTCTTTAACAACAAGAAATGCTTTATGCATTGCATTACATTGCACTACCATGCCGTTACTGCTATGACATCAGTAGGTGACAGGAAATTTTCAACTCCATTATAATCTTATGGCACCACTGTCCAGGTAGTCTGTCTCCGCCTGAAATGTCATCAGGGAGCACATGACTGTATGTGGTAAACAAAAGTACTGCATAATTACAAGGGAGATTTCACTCAAGCTATAAGTGAGCCTAACAAACTTTTCTTTAGTCACAAGAGAGTGTTCTTTGCTAGTGTGCAGAATGTAGTATTTTCATCCAATGTACTGTCTTTGTGTCTCAGACTTTTGTCAGGGTAACACTGACAAAAATTCACTTTCCAAGCTAATTCTCGCCTCTTTATGACGGCTCCTCATATTTCCACTAGTTCCACTAGTTACTCCCCTACCTGTTCTGTCACAGTAATGTTTTCCCTGTTGAATATTTCTAATATAGCACTTGGTAGCACTAAAATTATTTATGAAGGTTGCTTTCTTACAGAGAGATTTATTAGTGTTTAAAAGGATCAGCACTTGGGTCAGTGAGATCTGGCTTTGAATTCTGCTTCTCCCACTTACTTGTTGAATGGCCTTTGTCTAACCCCTTAACCTCTTTAGAGCACTTTCTATTACCAAGGAAATCAAAAAGCTGAATTAGCAATCGTAATGTAGCATCTCTCTCTGTCTCTCTCTCTGTCTTCATCTCTCTCTTCCATTACAGTTCCTCTGTAAGATGTGGATAATATTATAGTTCATCTGTAAGACATGGATAATATAGTAACAGCTTTAGAGTGATATTGAGAAGATTAAATGGCATGCTGTGTGGAAAGCATTTTGTACCATACCAAATGCATGGAAAACACTCAGTAAAGTAGGTCTTACTGATCATCTTTGCAGTTAGCTTGACAGTGAGGAATCCCGTGTCTAGGACATCCATTATACAGCCTTGCTTTTACTCTCAGTGGTTTATTTACATTGGTTTTTATTGTTTGCTTTTTTTATTTGGTTGGATTTTTTTTTTTTTTTTTTTTTTAGACAAGGTGTCCCTCTGTCACCCAGGCTGGAGTGCAGTGGCATGATCACTGCAGCCTCGATCTCCCAAGTTCAGGTGATCGTCTCAACTCAGCCTCCCAAGTAGTTGGGACTACAGGTGCATGCCACCATGCCCGGCTCAATTTTTTTACTTTTTTTTTTTTTTTTTTTTTAAATGGAGGCAAGTTCTCCTTATGTTGCCCAGGCTGGTCTCAAAATCCTGGGCTCAACCTATCCTCCTGCCTCTGTTGGGATTACAGGCATGAGCCACCGTGCCTGGCAGTTTATCTACTTTGGAAGCAAAAGCACTTTCTCTCTTTTAAGATTTTTTTCCACTAGTTAGTGAACAGATTTTCTAAGACAACTAGTGATACTCATTTCGTTTACCTCTGTCTTCTCTCACTAGACTATTAGTTGCTAGAGGAGAAGCATGATGTTTTAGTTATTTTTGAATCCTACCACCTAGAAAGTGCCTAGCACATAGCAGGTACTTTAAGAAAGTGTTTGTTAAGTGAATAAATTCCTTGAAACTGGTTATAAGACATTTCGGATTTTGTCGTCTAAATTGGTGGTTCTCAAAGCGTGCGTGATCTTTGAATCAGCAGTACTGGCATCACCTGTGAGTTTGTTAGAAATGCACATTGAGAGGCTGGATCCCAACCCAGTGTCTCTGGAGATAGGGCTCAGGCAACTGCGATTTAACAAGGTATCCAGATGATTCTAAATTCTGTTACAGTTTGAGAACCATGGATCCAGGCAGTATTTTTCTTTACAATACAGTATTTAAAAGCTAATGACAGTTTTTGTTTTTGTTTGAGATGGAGTCTCACTTTGTTGCCCAGGCTGGAGTGCAGTGGTGAGATTTTGGCTCATTGCAACATCCACCTCTTAGGTTCAAGTATTTTTCTTTAAAAGACAGTAGTTTTCTTTAAAAGCTAATGACAAATTTTGTTTTTGTTTTTGAGATGGAGTCTCGCTTTGTTGCCCAGACAAGTCCTAACATTTTCTTTTTTCTTTTCTTTTTTCTTTTTTTTTTTTTTTGAGACAGAGTCTCAATTTGTCACCCAGGCTGGAGTGCAGAGGCACAATCTCAGCTCACTGCAACCTCCACCTCCTGGGTTCAAGTGATTCTCCTGTCTCAGCCTCCTGAGTAGCTGGGATTTCAGGCACTCACTACCATGCCCAGCTAATTTTTCTATTTTTAATACAGACAGGATTTCACCATGTCGGCCAGGCTGGTCTCAAACTCCTGACCTCAAATGATCCATCCACCTCAGCCTCCCCAGGTGCTGGGATTACAGGCATCAGCCACTGTGCCCAGCCGTAAAAGCTAAGACAATATTTAAAAGCTAAAGATAGTATTTGAAAGCTAAAGACAGTCTTTTTCTTTAAAAGCTAATGTTATTTTATCAATCTAAAAAACATTATGCTGAGCAAAAGAAGCCAGACATAAAAGAGCACATACTGAATTATTCTATTTATATAAAGTTCTACAATACGCAAAACTAATAGGCTAATATAGGCAAAACATAATAGTGGCTGCCTGGGGAGAAAGAAAGGAGAGGTTTGACAGGGAAGAGGCATGAGGGAAAATCTGAAGTGTTGGAAAGCTCCATCTTTATCCTGATGGTGTGTGGATTTTATGGGTGTATGCCTGTGTCAAAACACCACATGGAACTACATACTTAAGATCTGTGCATTTCACTATATATAAGTGAAATAAATACAAACAAAAAGTTAAAATAATGGTATTCTAATTCCTTCTGTATAAGTCTTATCAACAGGAGATATGGTTTAACAGAGTCATCTTAAGAAGGTCTACAAGGTCCTCCACGATCTGGCCCCTTACCTCCTTTTCTAACTTTCTCTGTTACTACACTTCTGTCACCCTCTCTTTTCAGTCCTTCACCAGCACTGACCTTTCAGTGTACCAATAGCATTTGTACCCTCCTCATATTCCTGCCCCAGGACCTTTGCACATGCAGTTTTCACTCCCTAGAATGTCTCCTTCTCTTCTTAATAGGAGACTGGTTAACTTCCATTCTTCTTTTACTTCCACTCTTCTGCTTCTCAGGGAAATCCTCCCATGTCTCACTTTACTGTACATGTCCATGGAAACTTTGTCTAGCTTCTGTGTATGCCTGTGCAGCTTGTTCATCTAAACAAGGGTTCCAGCTAAGGTAATGACTAAAACTAAAATCAAGTTTGTGCTCTGTTCACAAAGCCTTGCACGTGGAGCAGGGTTGTATCAATTTGGAAAAGGGGGTATCTTTTTCTAATTTACCAAAGTCATTGTTTGCTTGCCAAGCTGTACCTACTGTGGACTGTTTCTGCTATGGCAGTGCCTTTTTAAAAAATAGCACAAAGATACCATACGGGCGAGCAACAGTCCTGACCTTGTATTTCTCCTTTATAACACTTACCATAGTAATTTCACATTTATTTGGTTAATGCTCGTTTCTCCTATATGTCAATAAGCGTCATGTCTGGTTTTGCTTATTGTCAAGTTTCCTTAGCACCTGGAACCGTGTTGAGCACATAGAGGTATTCAATAAATACACATTAAGTCCATTAGTTCTTTTTTTTTTCTTTTTTTGAGGCAGAGTTTCACTTTTGTCACCCAGGCTGGAGTGCAATGGCGTGATCTAAGCTCACTGCAGCCTCTGCCTCCTTGATTCAAGCAATTCTCCCACCTCAGCCTCCTGAGTAGTGGGGATTACAGGCGCCGGCCACCATGACAGGCTCATTTTTGTATTTTTAGTAGAGAAGGGGTTTTGCCATGTTAGCCAGGCTGGTCTCAAACTCTTGACCTCAGATGATCCGCTTGCCTGGGCCTCCCAAAGTGCTGTGATTACAGGTATGAGCCACCATGCCTGGCCCCATTTATTATTTATTATTTTTTTGAGACTTAGTCACACTTTGTTGCCCAGGCTGGAGTGCAGTGGCACCATCTCGGCTCACTGCACCCTCCACCTCCCAGGTTCAAGCGATGCTCCTGCCTCAGCCTCCTGCGTATCTGGGACTACAGACACCCACCACCATGCCCAGCTAATTTTTGTATTTTTAGTAGAGATGGGATCTCACCATATTGGCCAGGATTGTCTCAAACTCCTGACCTTGTGATCTGCCCACCTCAGCCCCTCAAAGTGCTGGGATTACAAGCGTGAGCCACCACACCCTGCCTCCATTATTTCTTGATGCCGGATGATTATTAGGCTGTTTAAAGGTAGAGACTGTGTCTTATTTTCTTTTTTATTGTCCCCTCCTCCTAATTGACCAAGGAATTACCATGCTGCTTTGCACATAAATGGCATTCAGGAGATTCTTCCTGATTGATTTGGAAATGTTCAAAGAAGCCATATGATGTTCTGTTCATAGAAAACCAGATCTGTAAGCATATGACTATACACTGCATGAATGATGATGAACAGCTGCTATTTATGAAGCAGAAGAGACAAAAATGTTCAATGAATGAGAAATAGACTCCAGTTGAAATGAGAATTTCATTTAGTTTTGAAACTCATTTCCTGATATGAAGTTTACAAGATACTAGGAGACAATGCCAAGGAAGGCTGTAAATTTTCTTTTTCTATATAACTAAATGATCTTGGAAAGTTCCAAGATGGATCAACTACTTATCTGAAGGCTAAGGGGTATTTCTTACTGAATTCTCAATAGTGAAATATGACATAGATATTTTTAAGTAAGTTTTTTATTTTAGAATACTTTCATAGAATATTTTCAAAGAACAAAGATAGCACAGAGTTCCTACATTCCTCTTATCCAGATTCGCTCATTATTAACATCTTATATTACCACGGTACATTGGTCAAAATTAAGTAAAGACTGAAATCCATACATTACTATAAATTATGCTACAGATTCATTTTCCCAGGTTTTTCCAGTTTTATCTTCTTTCTGTCCCAAGTAAGATGGCTTTCTAAGGTTCTTTGATACTTCATAAATGACTGTGTGGTCTAAAGACCAAGCTCTGTGCATAGAGTTACATAAATCTAGAACTGCTTGGGTCCCTCATCTTGAAGTAAAAGTGCTTTGGCTTTCCAATCAATTGAACACAATCTCTAGTTCTGCCATTTGAAGAGCTGTGTGTCTTTGGGCATACTGTTTACTTATCCTAAGTTTTAGTTTCCTCATTTGTAAAATTTGTAAAATGAGGTAAGACCTCTCCAACTGTGATGTTTCCTGAGATCTTTCACAGTAGGAGAATGCAGTGTAGAAAAACTTATGATTTTTTCTTTTCTAGAGAAGTAGGTCTCCTTGTGCAGCCCAGCCTGGCTTTGATATCCTGGGCTCAAGCAATCTTCCTGACTTAGCCTCTTGTGTAGCTGGAACTACAGGTGTACATCAACACACTCAACAAAACTTATGATTTCTAATAGGTAATTCAACTTTTATAGTTATTAAATCACTACCATAAAAGTAGTACTCTGCATAGAATACCTGTGACATTTTACATATCTTAAATTAGTAACAAAGACTCTCCTCTGAGCCCTCTTCTCCATCTTCCTGTCTAGCTTGCCTGGCTCAGCTGTAGCAAGAATTCTGCGTCAGTTTAGAGAGAAACCCACACTCTTGCTATCTGATCACCCTGGCCTTTTTTCAGCACAAATTCTGTTAAGTTGGTTTAGCAAAAATTTCCCCACCCTTGATGTCTCTTCTTAGTAATTTTCCAACCACCAACCCCTCCAACTCTGCTCCTTAGCTATAAATCCCCACTCCTTGCTGTAATCTGGAGTTGAGCCTGATTTCCTATTCTGAAAGTTTTTACATCTGTCAAAATAGTCCTGAATGAAGTGCTCCTTACTATTTTAACAAGTGTCAGAATATTTTTTCTTTAACGTAGTAATAATAATGTAGTAATATAAACGAATTTCCATTTATCACCTCTGATTCATCAGAAACATTTAAAAAATAATCCCTCCAACTTTTAATAAGCCTCTTTATTTTTGCTTTGTTACAGATAATATGAATGCTATAAGGCATTTTTCTACCATATGTGTCCTTTATACAAATGTTCAGCACTTTTCTAATTTTATGACTAGACGTTCACTCCCACTTCCCAGCTCCCACTGATCTCACACACAGAATAATTTTAACTTGAAATGCTTTCATTGATTAGCCTTTACTTGTAGAACTATATTTCAGAAACATCCTTCCATTTATTGGAAAAGATGTTCTCAACAAAGGGAAGGATGCTTCTGTCTGCTGATGAAAATGTCACACCAAAGCACGTTTTACTTTCTCAGGTGCTTACTCTACTCCAGTCTTACCTCTTCCTCACCAACTGAGGAGTGCTTAGTAATGCCTGGGACATTGGAAGTGCTGAATAATTGACTGCAGTCATTGAGACCTCAACGTTTTTTTCAGCTTCTTTATTTCAAAGTATTCACTGCAAAAACCTCTTATTCTGACCTGCCTTTGCTTTACTTCCTTTTCTCATTCTCAACCAAGAGTTCTCTCTTTATCTACAAAAGAAAGAGCGACTTACAATCTGCAGATAAGGAAACTGATGACCTGGTTATAAAGTTATCATGCAGAAGTAATTCAAGTATACTAGAATTTTATGGATGGTGCACTCTAGGTGGGTAATGAGGTCTAAAAGAGAAAAGATATACATCAAGTAGGTACCCAAGAAATGGTAGGTCCCTTCCTACCTCCTCATTTTTACAGATGAGGACATTTTTACAGAAGCCCAGAAAGATAAGTTGTCAGAATCATGTTCAAAAAAAAAAAAAAAAAAAAAAAGGGTGGGGTTGGCTGTATTTTATTATTGATCGTCATTCTCCTTTTCCTGCTGCTGCTCATTCAGTTATGGTTTAATGGCCCATATAGTAATTCCACAAGGCTCACCAGTGTTATCCGGCACCTGGCAGAGAACAGATATGGTAACAGAAATAACTATTTTGGTGAAGTATAACAGTTGTGTTGCCTTCTAAAATTACATTGTATCTAATGTGCAAAAACAAAACGTCAGTTACGTCTCACAGTCTCGTAATAGTTGGAGATGAACACTGATTTACAGGCCATGACACAGTTCAGGGCCTATCCTTTAGCAGCTAAAAAGAGCCCATCGGCTGTAACTCATTGGAGTTTAGACTTAATTTTGATATTTCTGTTTAAGTCTTAACCACAATAGGTATCAACTGCGAAGGATAATTCATTACCACAGATTATCAACAGAATAAATATCCGACAAGAATTTATGAAATGTCTAGAGTATAAGTCGGTAGCGCTTTGAAATCCACCCTGGGATTCGGAAACTGGGTAGAAAACTACCTGGTTCAGCAAACGAGAATTCAAACAGAGGAGGGGCTTGGAGGAGGCGGGTCTCCACGAACTCAGCGCAAGAGTACGCCACAGCGCCTGCGCATCCCCTGACGGGTACTTTCCATTTTTCAGATGGGGGAAGCCAGTGGGAAGCAGGCTATCATTTTTGCATTTCTATATTCAAGGAAGAATTAGATTTTGCATAGTTCCGTAAACAGTCAGGAAGCGTTATCTTTCAAGTTCAAGATTAAGGAAACGTGGTATGTACAGCTAAAGCAAGAGGTGACGTCTTGAATCTTCCCCCGTTTCCTGGGACATTGGTGGTGTAGCCCATTCCACAGACTTTCGCTCCCTAGCAGCGAGTCGGCGATCGAAGGAACGGGCCAATTGCAGCTGAAACGTCTTTGGAAGGAGGAAGGGGGTGAGGGAGCATCCCTTTGAGTTTCGCCTCTTCTCGAGGCGGTGGTGGGGAAGGGAGACATACTTAATACTGCTCTCTTAATCCAACGGGTCATACATCTTGTAGACTGCCCGGAGGGCGGCGGGAAAAGGGCAAGACGGGAGTTGGGGAAGGGAAGGAGCCAGGAAGCCGCGCGGGAGGGCGCGCGCGCGCGCCCCTTTTTCAGCAGTGTGGCGGGGTCGCACGCACGCCCGCCACGGCGGCTGGGCGCGATTTGCGACAGTGGGGGGGGCGGTGGAGGTGGCGGCGGCAGCGGCAACTTTGCGGCAAGCTCGGGCCGGGCTTGCTTGACGGCGGTGTGGCGGAGGCCCCGCCCCAGGCGGCAGGAACCTGGAGGGAGGCGGAGGAATATGTCCGAGAGGGAAGTGTCGACTGCGCCGGCGGGAACAGACATGCCTGCGGCCAAGAAGCAAAAGCTGAGCAGTGACGAGAACAGCAATCCAGACCTCTCTGGAGACGAGAATGTGAGTGCAGCTCCTGGCAGTTAAGAGACTCCGGAGTGAAAGTTTTAAATTCTTTGAAAACTGTGGGCGCGGGGGCGAGCGGGCTGCTGTGGGGGGGGGGGAGGGAGAGGTGTCACTCAGGAAAACGCGGGCGTGCAGGAGAAAATCGAAATTGTCTACCGGGATTTTTAGGTGGGGCCGAGAGCAAGCAGGAACTAGTCGAAGGAGAGTGGTTCTAGTGATTGTGTGGGTCTGAGAGGTCTGCCCTGAAATCAGTTTGTATGTGATGGGAGAGTGTTTGGGCCTTTGGGGAGATTTAAGGGGAGAGTGCGGGTCTGAGGTTCTAGTAGTTTAAAAGGCATGTTAGAGACTTTTCTAAGAAAGTTGGAAGGACGGGGCAGAGTTAGGGACCCTGCTAAAGGAGCGTAAGTGTTATCACTCTAAGACCCTTTTGGAATTTTCAGAATGGAAAGCGTAGATCTTCGATTTGCGGAGCTTGGGAGACTTTATTAAAGGGGGTTTTGTGTCCGCCTCCGTCCTGTCCTCGGAGACGGGGTGCACCTGAAGGTCGCCTTTTCTGCAGGAGGAGCCGAATTGAGAGGATCGATTTTTGATTTGGGACCGGGGAGGGACTACCTTTGAGGAAGGAATAAGAGTGGGCGATTTCTTCTTTGAACATTTTTACTTAAAGGGGGGCGACTTGGAAGATTTTAGGGAACAGTGGTATAGGCGGATGTCTTTAACTGTGGGCTCCTGGTTTCGGCAAGTGTGATGTGTTTTGCTGTCAGATTTTTTTTTTAAGCTCTGAAACGGACATTGTAATCATTTGGTACCAACATTTAACCTTAGTGAGTTCTAATTGACTCGCCAGTAAGAGCCGAATTGACACAAATAAGTTATCAGTTTCATGTTGCTATCCCGTAAGGTCAACGAAATACCTTGACAGTTTATTCAACGATATTACTCCAAAGTGTGATTCTCCGTCTCATGATATGGGACAACTTGTGAATATCTTTTAAAATGTTTTAGAAAAGTGATGTGAATTCTTAATTTTCTCAGTTTGGCTAGTTTTAGGAATAAATGTTAAATCTTCCAGACGCAGTTTTTAAATTCTATTATCATAAATTCTAGCTGAAACATATAATGGTGTCATGATTAAGATTTTCACTGAAAAGACGTAAAGATTCTTTTTGCGGAGACAAGATAGATATTCTTGGTGTTGTCAGTTTGTGGGATCTTAGACTTGAAATTTCAGGAAATCTTGGGTGTTAAGTGTTACTTTTGTATTTTCTCCCCGTTTGTGTGCCCTAATCTCACTGTACATTGGGATCGAACATTTTTTACCCTCTTCGTTTTATTATTTGGAGACTGTTCATTTCTGCATTTTGTTAAATTTCCTTAGGCAGATTAGAGTATTAAGAGCACAGATGCTGGATTCAAGTGATAGGTTAAAATTTCTGCTCTATTAACTTGACCTTAAGCAAGAGGCTTATGTAATTGCCTTAGTTTGTTAAAAATGGGGATAGTGGAATGTGGTATTTACCTCACAGAGTATTTGTAAAGATTAAATAATACAGCTAAAGTGCTAAGAAGAGTATCTGCTCCATAATAAGTACTGTAGCTGTGTTAATTATATATAATAATTACTATTACTTATTTTATGATTACATAGAATAATGTTTCTGGCCCTTCCACATACTTAGTAATCAGGCAAAATATAATGAAACTGTCAGACCTGTTTAGAATGAAGAAACTTGCAGAGGACAAAATAAATTAAAGCTTATTTTCTTTTTGAAGACCCTTAAAGGAAAATATATTCTTTGGTGTAATTTTAAAGCTATTCAGGACCAAATGGATTAGCTTTTGTTTTGGTTCCTCCATTTGGATAGACTTAAGAGACAGGGAGAGCGTGTGCAATCTGGTGGAGCCTTCTCAAAATAACATTTTTAGATGTATGAAATACAGGATATGAGGTTGCAAACAAATTCAAGTATAAAATTGCACACCATGTTATAAAATATTTCTAAAACAAATTTTGGATGTAGTACTATATGTGCTTATTAGCACATTAAATAACAAGAACTAGCAGCAGCTCTGATAGTAGTGATGGGCATAAACAGTTTTTCGAAGTATCATATAAAAATACTTGATTTTCATTGGTGACAGAATCACAATTGCAGTAACCTTAAGCATGTATGTTAACTAGATAATAATAGAAGGAAGTGCTAAACTTTAGTTAAAGGTGGCAAAAATTAAGATGCAATTTTTTTCCCCCATTTGAGTTCACAAGCCTTCTAAATTTGATCCATGTACCCCTGACTTAGGGGAGTCAGTAAGGTAAGGGAGCAGAGAACATTGTATAAAAATGAGTTCAGGAAAAACAAGGGCAATAGTTTTACCCTTGAGGGAGCCAAATAATGGCAAAAGGCCGAAGCAGATGGGACAAGAATATGTTTTTCAGTTAGAGTTAAGGTAACCTGAGCAGTTGCTACTGTTAATGTAATAGGCTCACATTTTAAATTTATTGTATGTGTTATCTGCCATTTTATTGAACTTTTTGAGATCATATGACTGCAGAGTAGTTGGCTTCTGGAAGAGTAATAATGGATGCCTTGGTAGTAAGATCAGAGGGCTGAATCTGGAGACTTGTCTTTTTGCTTAAACAAAAGCAAAGATGCAGGGCATCCCTGTGGCAAGATGCAGGGACAAATTACTGACCTCTCTCTACCTCTCTCTGTTTCCTTCTTGGGCAAATGAAGGTGGTAATACAATGTCTGTTGCATTATTCTTTACTTTGAGAAGTATTATTCTTTACTTTGAGAAGGGAATAGGATGGAAGTCAGCCTGTACATATATTAGACACTCAGCAAAGACTTGATTTTAGTTTAAAGATAAAATGGAAGCATGGTGGCTGTATGACATTTTCATTTGATTCCATCCTGATTTGCCTTTGGAGGAGATGGGTAAATTAAGCGGTCAGAAGTAAAATAAGCATTGTGCCCTATTATTGAGTGTTTTGGGTGGACTCTTTATTGGCAGCTCAGTGTTTAGCCAGAATGTAAAGAAGCTGGTGTATAAAAATGTCTGAGAGTTTTAAAATTTCATTTCTCTAGTGTTAAAAGGTAATTTTACAGAAAAAATGGTAAGTGGAAAAAAAAAGTGTTAAAACTTGTGTTTTACTCAGAGGGAACCAGGCAAATGTTATACAGTAATGGTTAACCCGAAAAATTAACACAGTACAAATTTATTAATATATGGAGTAAGGGAATGGAGAGATGAATTCCAAATGGAGACAAAAACTTTTTTTTCCCTTGACTAGAAGGGAAGACATTTTGAACCTCTACTCTAGAGACAAAATTTACATATCTATCAGTTATTCATAATGAAAAAAGAGTTGTGGCTAGGCACAGTGGCTCACACCCATAATCTCAGCACTTCAGAGGCTGAGGCTGGAGGATCCTTTGGGTCCAGGAGTTTGAGACCAAAAAATTAGCTAGGTGTGGCGGCCTGCTCCTGTGGTCGCAGCTACTCTGGAGGCTGAGGTCGGGGGAAGACTGCTTCAGCCTGGGAGGTGGAGGTTTTATTGAACCAAGACAGAGTGGGTGATACAGGGAGAGCCTGTCTCAAAAAAAGAGTTGTAAAATAGCTGAAAGACATAGTGGAGAGCTATAATCCACTAACTTGGAGGGGTGTGTTATAGATAATTCGTAGTTTTCCACTGAGACACAGAATTGCTCTCTACATTTGATTTTTATTATGTGAATACAACTGAAAAGGTGGAGAGATTAAAATATTGCATTTTCTATTTCTGTAAACTGATGACATTTACATTAAATTACAATTCAAATATTTTTTGAGTATCTACTGCTTGCTACCCACCTATTATTTCATTTATGATATTTTATAACCTTCTATATAAAACCAATTTTAGGAAACAGTAATTTAGAAATATCCCTTAAAGCAATGTTTCCTAGACTGTTTAATAGGCATTTCATGGAAAAAATGGCTTCCTCTGGAATGTATTTTAGAACTGCTGCCCTAAGGTCATAGATTTAAATAAATCTTTTCTTTCTGAAGGAGACATTGGAATCTGTAATGAGGAGGTAGTGAAATCCTCTTCTGATATTAGAGAGCTGAGATTAGAGGGCCACTCCTGTGTGAGATAAGGTATGAATTAGGAGCATTTTCAAGGTTTCCTGCAGTCATTTCTTTTTTTAGAAGGATTTTACTTTAATTGTGATAGAGTCTCTGGAGTTCTGATGTATGAGTGTTATTATTACTTTAGAACAATGAGACAGTTTTAACTTGTAAATAGCATAGAATATATGTAGGAGTTTAAAAAAATTCTAACTGGTTTACATTATAAATAGGATTTGAATAACAGGATTTTTATAAGTGACATCTAACGTAGAAACCATTAACACTCTTGCTTCAAACGACTACCCACCCCCATGCTCCAGACTGAGCAGCAGTCAAATAAATTATGAAGACATATACATCAGCCAGATTTAAGAGCTTCAGCTTTGGAGTGGAATTCCATCAGCCCTTACCAGCAAGAGACCAGTTAGGCTTTTTCAACACTTCCAGTATCTTTTGTAAAGAGCTGAAAGATTAAATGATACAGTGTATTAAAGTGACTGGCACAGACCAGTGCCTTATTAAAGACAGAATTACTCTTCCATTATTCTCAGTATTTCATTTCCATTTTTGTTGAAATATAAAATATCTACATTCTAACATGTAGCTGGATTATGTTTATATGGAGGCAAGAATATGTTTTTTTCTTCTTGCAGAAATGATTTCTCTTAGGTCATTCAGCATCTTCCCAGTAGAGTTATTTACTGCTAAAAACAGTAGGGCCGTTTCATGGAATTTTTTCTCATTTACTGCTTACAGGATGACGCTGTCAGTATAGAAAGTGGTACAAACACTGAACGCCCTGATACACCTACAAACACGCCAAATGCACCTGGAAGGAAAAGTTGGGGAAAGGGAAAATGGAAGTCAAAGAAATGCAAATATTCTTTCAAATGTGTAAATAGTCTCAAGGTATGTGCAAAAAGATAGATCTTTTGGACTGAATGCTAGGTTTCAGAATTGTTTCTCTGTGTACGCATTTTGTACTCAAGATACTCTGTCAAGTTGTAAATATTTTAAAGTTACAGTGTTTGGAAGGTTTTTTTTTATACCTCAGACTGCATATGTATTATAGTCTATCCTACGTTTAGTTTTTTGGTTTTTTATTTTTTGTTGTTTTAATTTAAATATGTGACACTGAGTGTTGCAGGGTGTTTTTGGTTTATTATTTGTATTCAAATTAAAGATTTTGGGAACTATTACTCTTCATATTTTGGTAAAACTTAAACATAAGCCAATTTTGGTACCCATTTTTGAAAAGAACTGAATGTAACCCATTAGCTTTGAGTCAGTATAAATTGAAACAGATGTTTTACTTTGTATGGTTTTTTAAACTTCTGTCCTTTGTTTTATTTGTAACTGTTTTCAAAGAAAAAGGTAAAAAATTTTAAAACGTTTTAATATTAAATATTTGGGGAAAAGGGGGCTTGGGTTATTTAAATTAATGTTTCCCCAATAGTATTTTTATTTACTTTATAAAAAGAGTTACTGATGTTTAAAACATTTTGTTTTATATATGTCCACTTCGTTTTTTAAATGTGTGGTTATTTTTTTCTATACTGAGGAAAAACATTTATTATGCATATGTAAGTTAAAACCTTTTCTAAATATCCAAATATATTTTTAAGTAAAGCCTTGGGAAAGCATAAGAAATAGCTATGACTGGGACATTTTTCTGTCAGTGTAGCCAAAATTCAGTGTTCAGTGTGTCAAATTTTACTCCTATAAAAGGAGAGAAATTAATCGCAGCATATATTTTTAAGTGAATTATAGTTTTATGCTCATATTTATTTACATTAACCTACTATTTTTAGGTACTGTACCTAGATGTTTTTAGTTGCCTTTTATACTTAAGGAAGTATTTCAGAAGCCTAAGGCTCTGGCTTTTCAAATGATGAGAAAGTGAAAGTTGTACTTTAAAAGTGAAAACAGTGCCTTAAACCGAACATGAAAAGTTAGTGTTAATGCCAGAAGATGGCCAGTAAAATCCTAAAGCTGAAAAATAACTTTGTGAACAAAAGTTAATAATAGTTCTTTGTACGTTTCCTTATAGCCTCCTGGTAACTGTGAAGTTATAGTCCATTTCTTCCCCTAGTCCCCAGTGTTCAAATATTCTTAGTTCTGACTAACAGAAAATAGTGATTTGAATGAAGTCGGCTGTGCTTCACTTTAAAATTTAGCCTTATAAAATGTACTGAATGCCAAAGAAGCTATTAAGGCCATTTGTTAATTTCCTATTTCAGAAAAATAAATTGTGTCCTTTTTGTCCACCAAAATTATCCAGTTTATTGTGATTTAGAATATGATTGGCTTAAGAAAAGGCAAATATTTTAAGTGTTTTCATAGGTAAGTGATTGTTACCTAACTTGTGATTTAAGCCTTTGGTTGTGATAAAGCTTTATATCATACACAGTATTTTAAAATGTGAAAACTAGACTAGTAGACATCTTTTAATTTTAGTGTCAAAAGTCAGCTTATGTATGATACACAAAATAATGGATTGCATTTTGGACAAAAGTGAGAAGGGGAAAGGTTAGGTTACTATCATTTTCCGGTTTGTAAGATACATTAATTTTTTCTTATTTCATGATTATTTTATAGGAAGATCATAACCAACCATTGTTTGGAGTTCAATTTAACTGGCACAGTAAAGAAGGAGATCCATTAGTGTTTGCAACTGTAGGAAGCAACAGAGTGAGTGTTAAGGGGTCTATTTAGTATTTGGCTTGATTTCCAGATCTGGTATTAATATAATATTGAAATAGAATAATTTCAAAGTAAATTTTGTGAAGCTGGTTTAACAACTTTTATGTAAGAGTGAAGCTTTCTAGAAACTATCTAATTAAAACCAGTATGCATGGCTGAAAATACATCTTTATTTAATATATTATCCCTAATTATTGATGAAACAGATTTTATACTTGTGTTTGTCTTCATAAATAATTGGTTGGAAGAATTGGCTTTCTTTTAAAGTGATTTTGTTGTTATTAAATAGCATAAGAAATGGCTGTGATTTTTAAAAATTGAGGTAATTAATGGCTGTATAAATGAAAGCATAAATCTGGTGGATTTAAATAAATTATTGAGATGTTTTAATTATTTGCAGTAAACATTTGAGGGTTTTTTTTTTTTTTTTTTTTGATACAGGTGGTGTTTGGTAGTGGTTTTTGTTGTTGTTTGTTTTTGAGAGAGGTCGAGTCTTACTCTGTC
This sequence comes from Cacajao melanocephalus, assembly GCA_963573385.1. Taxonomy (NCBI): domain Eukaryota; kingdom Metazoa; phylum Chordata; class Mammalia; order Primates; family Pitheciidae; genus Cacajao; species Cacajao melanocephalus. Next base: position 19,438 of record CAUYLG010021096.1, on the reverse strand, counting down.
CTCCAGGATGGAGTGCAGTGGCTGATCAAGGCTTACTGCAGCCTCAACCTCTGGGGCTCAGGTGATCCTTGCACATCAGCCTTCTGAGTAGCTGGTACTGTAAGCATGCACTACCATGCCTGGCTAATTTTTTGTAGAGATGGGGTTTCACCATGTTGCCCATGCTGGTATTGAACTCCTGGGCTCAAGGAATCCACCTGCCTTGGCCTCCCAAAGAGCTGGGGTTGCAGTTGTGAGCCACCATGTCCAGCCTTTTAAGGAAATTTTATAATGACATGTAAGGCTGTAGGGCTTTTACTATTTGGCAGAGTCAAGTCATTGAAACTCTCAATATATGTAAGTTACCACTGAAGTTGATAACATGAAACAATAGCTTTTTTTTTTTTTCCTTTTTTTGGTGTTTAGCCAAATGTAGGTTTTAAGATAATGCAGTCTGCTTATAGTTGTTTAGTTTCTAAATTCTTTGAAAACAGCAATTCAGAGGAAAAAATGATGTGGTTTTAAGAAAAGGTTGAGGTTATTTTTTTTCTTAGTTGGAAATGTAGCCTATTAATTAAATTTGAATCCACTTTTAGGACACCACGGTAAGCCTGAGATAATATTTAGTTCTGATAGTATTATAAGTGGTATAGTTTGTGCTTCAGTATGGTTATGGCAGTGTTTTAAGTTTTCTAACAAAAAGAATTCCTATTTTCATTTAAAGTGACATAAAGGGGTGTCATATAGTTTATTGAATTATAAAAAGTTCTGCTGTTAGGATTTCTTTAAAAGGAAGAAAGAAAAAGAAAACAGTTATCATGTAAGATACAACCAACCTAGTTAGCAGCCATATAAATAATTTTTTTGGAACATTAACATAGAGGAGATTATGAATTAATAAGTTGTGATGATATACAGGATCTTCAGAGGTCTTAAATACTTTTATAAAATATGAATAGGTTTTTGCTAAGATGACTGACTATAAGCTATAAGAAAAACGGGGCTGGACACAGTGGCTCATGCCTGTAATCCCAGCACTTTGGGAGGCCGAGGTGGGTGGATCACCTGAGGTCAGGTGTTTTAGACCAGCCTGACCAACGTGGATAATCCCTATCCCATCTCTACTAAAAATACAAAAATTAGCCGGGTGTGTTGGCGGATGCCTGTAATCTCTGCTACTCTAGAGGCTGAGGCAGGAGAATCACTTGAACCTGGGAGGCAGAGGTTGCAGTGAGCCGAGATAGTGCCATTGGATTCCAGCCTGGGCAACAAGACTGAAATTCCGTCTCAAAAAAAAAAAAAAGAAAAATAATATTACAAAATTTTATATAGTGTATATATAGTTTTAATTTTAGAATTATACGACGAATGAAAAGGGCTATCATACATGAGAAAGTTAATACTTGATTATCTGCACCCATGAGAAAATAATTCATGAGGCGAATTGTAGACTTTTTAATAATATATAACTAATGTAACTAGTATGTAGATGCTCTAAAACTATCCAAAGACTTACTTTAATTTTAATTTTTTATGTTGTTGAGACAGAGTCTTGCTCTGTCGCTCAGGCTAGAGTGCAGTGGTGCAATCTCAGCTCACTGCAACCTCTGCCTCCTGGGTTCAAGCGATTTTCCTGTTGTAGCCTCCCGAGTACCTAGGACTACAGGCCCCTGCTACCACGCCCAGCTAATTTTTTTTTTTTTTTTTTTTTTTTTTTTTGAGACGGAGTCCTGTCGCCAGGCTGGAGTGCAGTGGCGCAATCTCGGCTTACTGCAGCCTCTGCCTCCTAGGTTCAAGCGATTCTTCCGCTTCAGCCTCCCGAGTAGCTGGGACCACAGGCGCGTGCCACCACACCTGGCTAGTTTTTATATTTTTAGTAGACACAGTGTTTCACCATGTTGGCCAGGATGGTCTCGGTCTCTTGACCTCATGATCTGCCCGCCTCGGGACTCCCAAAGTGCTGGGATTACAGGCGTGAGCCACCGCGCCTGGCCCCCACTAACTTTTTGTGTTTTTAGTAGAGACAGGGTTTCACCGTGTTAGCTAAGGTGGTCTTGATCTCCTGCTCTGGCCTCCCAAAGTGCTGGGATCACAGGCGAGAGCCATCACGCCCAGCCTTAATTTTTATTTTTTAATAGGGATGGGGTTTTGCCATGTTGTCTAGGCTGGTCTCAAACTCCTGGGCTCAAGCGGTCCACCTGGCTCAGCCTCCCAAAGTCCTGGCATTAAGTGACCCACCGTGCCTGGCCTCCCAGGTCTTTTTAACTATGAATTTAATTAAAAGATGGTAAGTCACAGTTACTTTGAGGTTTTTAACTTTATTCACTTTGAAGAGTTGGTGCAATTAAATGGATGAATATAAGTTTAAAAGATTGGAAATCAAAACCATTATTACTACAATATTTAATATATTCTGTATTATGTAAAACATTCAGCTTTATAATGGCTTCCTTAAGCTCACAGGAGCTAATTTAAGGCAGTAGTTTCTAGAGTATATTTAAGATATGATTGCGATTAAAACATGTTTAAAAGTTGGAGAGAGTATTTTTTTTTTTAATTTTTAAATTTTTTTATAAAGACGGAGTTTCACCATGTTGGTCAGGCTGGTCTTGAACTCCCGACCTCAGGTGATCTGCCCGCCTTGGCCTCCAAAGTGCTTGGATTACAGGCGTGAACCACCACACCCCGATAAGAGTGTTTTTCTAAACTTGAGATGAAATTTACTGTATTTTTATTTTCATTAGGTTACTTTGTATGAATGTCATTCACAAGGAGAAATCCGGTTGTTGCAGTCTTACGTGGATGCTGATGTATCCTTTCCTGGGTTTTTAATATCTTTGGTTAAAGGAATTTATTTTCAATAACTACACCAAAACTTTTATAAATTAATCAATTCGCTAAAGTTTTTGTTCTTTCTTAACCTATTTCTTCACTGTCACCCAAGAGAATCCTAGTATCTAGTTTTCCTGACCCTTAGAAATCCATTGTGGTATGTGTCAACTCAGCTAGGCAAAAAGAAAAAGAAAAAAAATCCACGGTGGGATGGATGTGCTGGTTGGATGCAGATGTCTAGAGAGGTAGGAGCATTAGAAATCTAGTAATAGAAAATGTTAGCAAAGACTGGTTAAAACCTCCTTTTTCTTTGACCTCGCCTAGAATATATCATTTAATTGTAGTTATAATGATGAACTTGGGTTGTGACTGGCAGTCATTCCAAGTATTTGATCAACAAAGCCTAGGAAGAAAAAAAAGTGTAGTTTAGGAAATAATTGCAAAACAGGGTCATAAAGAAACGGAAAAATTTGAAAAGCCTAAGAGTTAGAGCAGTAAAAGCTAAGTAATAAGATGTTTTTCCCAGATCCCTTTGAAAAACTTAGCGAACAAGACAAGGCAAAGACATTCAGTCTTCTCTAAAAGATACTGAAATGTGACCTGTGTTGTGTTGAGAATATCTCACAAAGAAAAAAGTGGAAAACTGAATTGTTTTTATTTAGATATTTATAGTATTGGGATAGAGCAGAGGCTGACAAACTGCAGCTTGCAGGCTGGCCACCTGTTTTAGTAAAGTTTTGTTGGAACACACCCGTGCCCATTCATTTGTATATTGTCTGCAGTTATTTTGGTAATGCAACTACAGAGCTGAGTAGTTGTACAAACAGTTAAAGAGTAAACAGAATTGAATGGAGAGACTGTAATTTTGTTTGATCATTTGTTACGGCTTTTAGACCTCAAATCCCCATTGTATAAATTTCGTTGTATAAGGAAAATTGAGAACTTTTATGTCAAAAACTTTAGTAGTTCTGTATAAGTTTCTATTACAATTATTGGCATCTTTCTTTTTCATAAACAAATTATATTTCTTAACTGTGGAATTTCATAGGCTGATGAAAACTTTTACACTTGTGCATGGACCTATGATAGCAATACAAGCCATCCTCTACTGGCTGTAGCTGGATCTAGAGGCATAATTAGGATAATTAATCCTATAACAATGCAGTGTATAAAGGTGGGTTTTTCTGGTTAAATTGTAGTTCTGCTTCTTTTGAATGCACATCTGTAAAAATTTTAATGTAATAAATTTAAAACTAATGGTATGAATGTAACATTTCTGATTTGATTTGTACTTACTGCTCTCTTTAGATAAGTCTTTTGAGACCTTTGTCACATTCGGGTAATGTAAATTAAGGAATAAGTGGGAAAATGTTAATATTTATAGTGTTTTCTTTTTAAAGAACTTCCCTCCTTTACCCTTTTCATGCTTTGCTTTGAGAGGCTCTAAATGAACACTAAGAGTGAGTCAGTTTTCCAAGACATCCAAACTCGAGGGGCCTTGTCAAAGGGACCTTGTAACAAACATAAACTGTGAAGCCTAGCAAGTTGATAAGAAGACAAGTTTTTCAAATCAACTTTAATCAGCTGTTTTTAACCCTGAGGACACATCATAATCATGTGAGGATCTTTAAACCCTACACATACTGGAGCCTCTGCTAATCCAATTAGAATATCTGTAGGTGGGGTTTTGAGCATCTTTTTTTTCTGCCTTTTTTTTTTCTGCTTTTTTTTTTGGAGACAGAGTCTCTCACTCTTTCGCCCAGGTTGGAGTATAGTGGCATGATTATAGCTCACTGCAGCCCCTGTCTCCTGGGCTCAAGTGATCTTCCTGCCTCAGCCTCTCAAGTAGCTGGGGCCAATTTCTAATTTTTGTGTGCATATGGGAAGATAGGGTCTTGCTATATTGTCCTGGCTGGTTGAACTCCTGGCCTCAAGTGATTCTGTCTTAGCTTTCCAAAGTGCTTGGATTAAAGACATGAGCCACCCACTGTGCCTGGGCTCTTTTTTTTTTCTCTTTTCACTTCAAGTTTGTTGGGAGATTTTAATATGCAGCCAAGGTTCAGAACCATCACTTTAAGTGAAACTATTTTTACATTCTCTAAAGATTTATGAAAAAGAATTTACTGATTTTGAGATATGAAACTTGAAATGTTTTAAATTTATTGTAGCACTATGTTGGCCATGGAAATGCTATCAATGAGCTGAAATTCCACCCAAGAGATCCAAATCTTCTCCTGTCAGTAAGTAAAGGTAAGAGAAGCAAAGGTTTCTTTAGTCTGTGCAAGTTGTCAGAATTAGGATGGAGTCACTAATGTCAAGAAAACCCTGACAAATAGGAAAAGCCATGAAGAGAGAGTTCACATGCATGTATGTCTATAGAAACTCAAAAAAAAAAAAAAAAAAAAACCACAAGAACCACAACCTTGCACAAAGGCCATCACAACCTTACATAGAAAATACTGCCAGTAAGTGCCTATTAATCCTCAGATTGGCATTACCCTTGCTACTGATTTTGAGGCTAATCTTATTTCAAAACAATTATGTAATCCTTCTCTTTTTTTTCCTTTAAAAATCTCTGTCTTTCCTTTACCTTTCTGAAAACACACACAGTTTACTTTGGCATACGCATTTTCATTGAAGTGCTTTATTTCCATATAAACATCTTTTCTTTTAGAGAGCCTTTCTGTTACTTAGGTTTAACAAGTCCTGTTTTATTTCAAGTCTAGTATCCATTAGTGATTTTTCCTGATCCTCTTTCTCCTCCCACCCTCCACCCTGCAATAGGCCCCAGTGTGTGGACAAATAGTGTTCTAAGGGGATAAAAAGCCAAATTAAAAAATAATTTTACAACAGTAAATTTTAGTGCGAAAATCCCAGGCTATGTTAGCATATCCAGATCATTCTGTCCAATCATGTAATAATAAATACTACATAGGAAAATTCATATTGCTTTTTTATTTTTTAAAAAAGCTATTGTTTTATAAGGAATTCTCTATAGATTTTCTTAAAAATGCTAAGTTCTCCAAGATAAGTTACTTGAAGTATTTCCCATGAAGGGAAAGCATTGCATTGTTCCTTATGCCTTCATAGGCATTATAAATTTATTGTGGGTTTAGATATTATCTAATTTCTGAGCTCTCTGAATTAGGATGATCTTATTTTTCACATTGTTTTTGATTGCCTTTCTCTTTCCATTTCTACTTACAAGATTGTTATTTTCTTAGGCTTGTCAAACCTGTAATCTCCCCTGCAGTCTACTCAGATTAAATGATGTCCTTAAATTAAAACTCTTATGTGAAAGTTTGTCTTATGTGAAAGTTTATGTCATTTTTTTTATAACTACCAAAGCTTAACTTTGGAAATCACTACCTCTAGGAAGAGCTGATCATTGTTTCTTGTTTCTTGATAACACTAATTAGGTCTCAGATATTTCTGTACAAGTGTATAGGCCATAATGCCTCACTTGTTCTAAATATCACAATGTTTTTTCTTTTTTCTTTTTTTTTTTTTTTGAGACAGAGTCTCGCTTTGTCACCTAGGCTGGAGTGCAGTGGCTCAATCTCCGCTAACTGCAGCTTCTGCCTCCTGGGTTCAAGTGATTCTCCTGCCTTAGCCTCCTGAGTACCTGGGATTACAGGTGCCCACCACCATGCCCAGCTAATTTTTTCTAGTTTTAATAGAGACGGGATTTTGCCATGTTGGCCAGGGCTGGTCTCAAACTCCTGATCTCAGGTGATCCATCTGCCTCAGCCTCCCAAAGTGCTGGGATTATAGACGTGAGCCACCATGCCCGGCCATGCCTGGCTAACTTTTTAAAAAATGTTTTTGTAGAGACGAAGTCTTGCTGTGTTACCCAGACTGGTCTCAAACTCCTGGCCTTAAGCAGTCCTCCTGCCTTGGCTTCCTAAAATGCTGGGATTACAGTCATGAGTCATGATTCCCAGCTAATAAGGGACTTGTATCAAGAATTTTTATAGCTCCATAATAGAAAGACAGGCCAATTTAAAAATGGCCAAAAGTTCTGAATGGCATTTCTTCAGAGTACATACACAGATGGCCACTGAGCACATGAAAAGATGTTTAACATATTAATCATTAAGGAAATACAAATCAAAACCACAATGAGATACCACTTCACACCCACTTAGGGTGGCTATGATAAAAACCTTAGATAATAACAAGTATTGATTGGCACAGGAAGGAATCAGCAGAGCCCTCTTAGACACTGCCAGTGGGAATGTAAAATGTAACTACTTTGAAAAACAATCTGGCAGTTCCTCAGAATGTTGGTGTCACCAATCCTAGGTGTGTTTATATATACATATCTCCTAGGGATGTGTGGGTGGGAGTGTACATATGTATTCCCAAGAGAAATAACATGTCCATATGAAAGCTTGTGTAAAATTGAAATCAAGGAATCATTTTTATAGCACTCATTTTTACATGTATTATTACTTCTTGATGTTATGTGATGTATTGATATTTACAGACAGAATGAACATTGTTATATTTCAAGCTTACATGACATGTCTTTACATACTTTTTTTTTTTTTTAATACTGTTTTAGAGACAGGATCTCACTCTGTCAACCAGGCTATAGTAGAGTGATGTGATCACAGCTCATTGCAGCCTTGAACTCCTGGCCTCAAGCAATATTCCCACCTCAGCCTTGTGAGTAGCTGGGACTACATGTGCACATCACCATGCCTGGCTAATTTTTTTTTTTTTTTAAAGAGACGGGGTTTCACCATGTTGGTCAGGCTGGTCTTGAACTCCTGACCTTGTGATCTGGCCGTCTCGGCCTCCCAAAGTGCTGGGATTGCAGGCGTGAGCCACCGCGCCCAGCAGCCTGGCTAATATTTAAAAAAATTTTGTAGAGATAATGGTTTCATTATGTTGCCTAACCTGGTCTCACATTCTTGGCCTCGAGTGATCCTCACACCTTGGCCTCCCAGAGTACTGGGATTATAGGTGTGAGCTACTGCACTTGGTCTGCTGTACATTCTTTATTGTTTAATATAACGTTGCTCACATTATGGCTGTATAATTTTTGAAGAAGGACTATCATTCTATAAAATTGTACATGATATATGTAGTTATATTTTGGGCTTACTGTAAAAATCATATAAATCGCAGTCCCCTTTGTTAATGTGAGTGTGGTGAAGGGAAAAGCTAATATCTTGTTCTGTGGCATAAAATTGCTTATTTCAAATCTGTATTTTCTTATCTCAAAAGTGTATTTCCATCAAATTAGGTTATTTAAAGAAAGTTATTTGAGATAAATATACTCAAAATATTTTTCAGACCGCGTAAATATTTCTTGACTTACTGTCTTAGTCCATTTTGTTTTATTTTATGTTTTTGAGACGGAGTCTCACTCTATTGCCCAGGATGGAGTGCAGTGACACGATATTAGCTCCCTGCAACCTTCAACTGCCTAATTCAAGCAATTCTCCTGCCTCAGCCTCCTGAGTAGCTGGGACTACAGGCACACACCACCACGGCCGGCTGTGTCTTAGTCCATTTTAATTAGGCATTAGAGAGTAAGAACAAGAAATTGAACTTGAAGCCTTTTTATAACTGGAATTAATCCATTCATAAGGTTGGCATTCTCATGACCCTAAATGCCTCTCATTAGGTCCCATCTCCCAACACTGCTGCATTGGGGATTAAGTTTCCCAGCATGCTTTTTGGGGGCTCATTTAAGCTCGAGCATTCTGCCCCTAGCCCCCAAAATTCAGATCCTCACATATAAAATACATTTGTTACATCCAGTAACCCCAAAAGTCTTAACTCTTACTGGCATCAAGTCAGGGATATGGGTGAAACTCAGGCAGGATTCCTTCTGAGGTAAATTCTCTATCTGTGAGTCTGAGAAATCAGGCAACTTATCTACTTCCAAAATATAGCAATGGGATAAGCATAGATAGAGATTACCTTGCAGAAAGGAGAGATAGGCAAGAATAAGGGTAACTGGTCCCAAGTAAGTCCAAAGCCCAACAGAACAAACCAGATTAAATCAAGACACCAGAATAATCTTCCTTGACTCTATGTTTTGCCTTCTGAGCATGCTGGGTGTGGGAGTTTGGGCCCCAAAGGCCTTGGGCAGCCCCATCTTTATGGGTTTGCCAAGTGCAGCCCACATAGCATCTTATGAGTTGAAGTTGGGTGCCTGCAGCTCTTGCAGGCTGGTAGTGTGCCCTGGTAGCTCAGCAGTTCTGGGATTTAGGGGATGACTTTTTCCCTATGGCTCCACCAGGTGTTGCTGTAGTGGGAACTATTTGGTGGCTCTGCCCTTGTGAAAAGTTTCTGCCTGGAGCTCCAGGCTCTTTGTGATGTCTTTTGAAATCTAGATAGAGGAAGCCCTGCCTCCACAGTTCCTGTATTCTCTGCATCTGCAGACTTAACACTACATGGACACTGCCAAGATTTGCTGTTTGTACCTTCAGAAGCTATGGCCTGAGCCACACCTGAGACCCCTCAAGCTAACCTGGGGTGACCACAGAGGACTGCCTTGGAATAGTGGGGAGCAAAGTGCTGAGGTGGCCTTGGACAGTGAGTGTAGGGGTCCTACAGGTGTACTCTGGAAACCTTACCCTCAAGGTCCTAGCTATGTCTTGAAGATCTCTGAAATGCCTTTGGGGTCAATTATCCCACTGTCTTGGTGAATAGACCCTGGCTTCTATTCCCTATTAATCTCCTTAACAATTAGTCACCTAGTCACATTCTTAATATTATCTCCCAAACATGCTTTTTTCTATTTTATATATTTTTTGAAGAGACAGGGACTTGCTCTGTTGCCCAGGCTGGTCTTGAACTTCTGGGCTCAAATGATCCTCCCACCTCAGCCTTCCAGAGCATTGGGATGACAGATGTGAGCCACCACACCCAGCCTGCTTTTTTATTGTTTACATGGCCAGTCTGAGAGTTTACTAATTTTTCTGTTTTGCTTTTCTTTTTAATTATAAATTTCACCTTTAGATCATTTTTCTCTCATTTTACAGTAAGCAGCCAAAAGAAGCTATGCATCACTGTGAATGCCTTGATGCTCAGATATTTCTTCTGCCAGCTATTGGATTCATTGCTCTTAAATTCTGCCTTTCACAAAGTTGTAGGGCATGGACACAATCTTGCCAAGTCCTTCACAACTGTATGGCAAGGATGGCTTTTATTTATTGTTTAATTTTTATTTTTTGAGGCAAGGTCCGCTCTTGTCACCCAGGCTGGAGTGCAGTGGCACAACCTCTGCCTCCTGGGCTTAGGCTATCCTTCCACATCAGCCTCCCGAGTAGCTGGGACTACAGGTGCACACCACCACACCTGGCTAACTAAAGACAGGGTTGGTCTGTGTCATCCAGGCTGGAGTGCAGTGTGGCGTGATCATAGTTCACTGCATCCCAAAACTCCTAGGCTCAAGTGATCCTCTTGCCTTAGCTCCCCAAGTAGCTAGGACTACAGATACATGCCACCACATTTGGCTAATTTATTTTTTGTAGGGATGGGGTCTTGCTTTGTTGCTCAGGCTGGTCTCGAATTCCTGGCCTCAAGTAGATCCTTCTGCCTCAGCCTCAAAGTGCTGGGATTATAGGCATGAGCCATCACACCCTGCCAACAAGTATAGCTTTTACTCCCTTTTCCAATACCTTCTTATTTCTGTCTGAGACCTCATTGAATGGTCTTTACTATTCATTATTTTACCAACATTCTAATTACAACCACTTAAGTAATCCCGAAGAAGATAAAGGCTCTCCCTGTAGCTCTTGTCTTCTTTTTAGCCCTCACTGGAATTAGCGTCAGTGCTCCATTCACAACTATTCAGGGTTTTTCTAGGCTGCTCCTCCAGATTGTTCCAGCCTCTCCTCATTACCCAGTTCCAAAGTCTTTTTCACATTTTCAGGTATTTATAGCAGTAGTCCCATTTCTCGGTACCACCATTCTGTCTCAGTCTATTTTATGCTGCTATAACAGAATACTACACACTAGGTGACTGATGGATTCATTCATTCATTTCTTTCTTGTTGCTCAGGCTTTACTAATTTTTAAATTTTTTTGTTGAGATAGGGTCTTGCTATATTGCTAGGACTAGTCTTAAACTCCTGGGCTCAAGCAGTTCTCCCATCTTGGCCTTCTGAAGTGCTGGGTTTGCAAGCGAGAGCCACTGTGCCTGGCTGGGTGATTTATAATGAACAAAAATTTATTTGGCTCATGATGTGGAGACTGGGAAGTCCAAGAACATGGTGCCAGCATCTGGTGAGGGCCTTAATACTGAATCGTCTTGTGGCAAAAGGGCAGGAGAGGGTGTGAGGAAGCAAGAGATTGAATTTATAGCCTTAGGCCCCTTTATAGTCATTATTAATCCATTTGTGAGCATAGAGCCCTCATGCTCTGAATACTTCCCATTCGGCCCCAGGTCACACCACTATTGCATTGGGAATTGACTTTCTAGCACATGCTCTTAGGGGGACCTATTCAAAGTATAGCACTTACCTAACTAATTCTATATGTAATGTAAATATTTTAAGTTGCTATGTAGTATGGATTCCATTTTTAGGCTTTACTGTGCATAGCTTACATCTAGACTAGTAGTTTTTCTTTCACAAGATGTTGAAAGTTCATAGTAAATAAAAAACATTCATCTAATTTTTGTATGTTTATACTAGATCATGCTTTACGATTATGGAATATCCAAACGGACACTCTGGTGGCAATATTTGGAGGCGTAGAAGGGCACAGAGATGAAGTTCTAAGTGCTGTAAGTTGAAAACTGCAGGGCAGTGACTTTCAGGTTTACATAGCTGTGAACAGTCTTCATGGGACTCTTTCCTTATAATAAGAAAGCATGCTTGTTTCATAAAGCCTGTTAGGCAGACATTCACTTATATTTGACATATAAGATTTTAATTCTCCAGATGAAGGTATAAAACAAGACTATATTTATCTATTTTTAAAATTACTTGCACTTTATACCAATCCCTGGATTCTCATGAGAGTAGTATGATCTTGCTCCTTTCCTCTTAATCTAAAATCACCAAGTTAATGTTTGTTTTGCTGTTTCTCAGTTATTAAAGAAAAAAAATTAAACTATGTAGCCATTAAAGAGCTTTTCCATCTTTACTTTGAAGTTGAAACGTAAGTTTTCTGCTTTTTGGAAGTGTTTTATTGTGCTCACACTGTTAGAAGTAACTTGTTTCCACTCTTTGGGTGGCATGGTATAATGCAAGACCAATAGTTAATTTTGTTTAAAGATAAACAAATACCACCTTTATATTGATGTATTATAATCCATTGGTCTTTTATACAAGTGTTTTTATTCAGGTTTCAGACTTTAAGATTATTTTAGCTTATGTTCCATGTTTAGCTCATTTGATTTCTTAAGTAATTTCACACCTCTTAGGTTTTTTTCATTAAACTATGTAAAGGGGCACCATATTTTACAGCACGTAGCATTTTAATTGCAGGTACTAAAATATTCCTGTGTTGGGGTTTGGATTCCTTTGTGAGACCCATACCTTCCTTGGAATTCCCTGTTAACTTGGATTTTCTAAAAGTTGCAGTAGCGTTCCGCATCTGGCTTTATGTGTGTAAAAGCCAAGTGGACTGTTACTAAGAACTCCAGATTAGTCGTATTGTCTCTAAGGATGTCTTCTTGCTGTTGACAGTGAGGTAAATAGAAGTAGCACGTCTGTGAATTCAGTAAACATCAAGTCTCAAGTTCTTAGGCTCTTATAAAATGGTGCTCATAATTCAAAGGTTGGATTAATGTATAATATCTAGGTTAGTAAGGAAAATATACTCCTTCAATAGAACTCTCTACTGTCATTTCTTAGAATGAGAACAGCAAATAGTATATAGCTCGTCTGTGTAATACAGGGTTCACTAATAGCTGGATAGCTGTGAGATTTTCTTGACTCATTATGTGCCTTTTGCTAAATTAAATAGCATCTCTGGGCCTCATTGTCTGCCTATGAAATGAGTTTGTTATAATAGATAGATGCCTGTTAAAAATTAGCAAACAGCAAATGAGAAAAGTTAAAATCTGTTGTTTTATTAGACTTTAAAAAAGATTCATTTAAAAGTAAACTCTAAAAGTAATTAACTTTGAAATGTTTTGACTTAAAAGTATAGATAAAGTACAGTATCAGCTCTTTAAGGATTCATGTATTTTCACATGCAGATGGCAGTTTCATTGGTCAGGGTTGGACAAGAAAAGTAATACCACTAACAGCTCTTTGTGTGATAGAATAATTATTTTACCTTAGTATTCAATTTACCTTCAAAATAAGAAAAATATTTAAGTGTATTTGATTAGATAAAATTAAGTTTTAAGTAATTTTTTCTTGATTTACACATTGTAAATGCTCATATATACCAATGGTGACAAACTAATTAAAGGTGTAAATCTTGAAAGTAGTAAACTCTGATTTATGGCCTATTTAGATGAAACCCAAAACGTAGTTTGTATTTTGATTTGAAATAAAGTTTTCACTATGTTGCACATCAGGTGGAAATTGGAGAAATATAATTTGGAACTATAATTTATATACAGCTTTTTCATTTTATATACAGGATTATGATCTTTTGGGTGAAAAAATAATGTCCTGTGGTATGGATCACTCTCTTAAACTTTGGAGGATCAATTCAAAGAGAATGATGAATGCAATTAAGGAATCTTATGATTATAACCCAAATAAAACTAACAGGTAACTACTGTGGTATTTAAAACAATTTGCCATGTTGTTCTGTTGAATATATATTTTATTTTTCCCCCAAAATTGCTATATAAGCCCTCAACATTGAGTGTAGAAGACCTTCTTTTAACTTTAGGGTATAATTTACATACCATAAAATTCCATAAAAACCCTTTAAGAAGTCCTTTATTTGCAGTGTTTGTGGCTTAATTTTCAAAATCCCCTTTAAATTGTGTTGTCATCTTAACTTAGTAGCACGTTTTACTTATTTCTATTTTGGTATGCATATGCTTGGCCTTTTAAGTTATAAATTTAAAAGTTTTAAATCACTTAAGCTTATTATGGACTAGGGAGAGTAAAGGACACTTTAGAATAATGTTATATTAACTTTTTTTTAAACGATACTCGAATTCAAGATGGTAAACCACAGTTTTAAAAAATGGAGTTCTTAGCTGTAATTCATGATAATGCTTTTCTCTAAATGATCTTACTTCATTAAATGGAGAGAATTCAAATGCAGGAGCCTCGCTTCATGGTACTGTAGGTTGGGGAATTTTGGTAGTTTTCTTAATGTATTTTTGAAATGTCTCATTTCTTAATGCAGTAACTGTCTTTAGAATCTTATCAGGCTGTCATTAACACTTTCACTACAAACATTGTATGTCTGCATGTTAACTTTGTTGGTACTTGTGTTTTAGCAAAAAGCTAGAGTTCATTTTCTGGTTATCAAGCCAGATTGTTAATAGATTATTAAATTTGTAAGCATCGGTAAATATTTCAATGCACTAACATTCATCAGACCTAAGTGCCCTTTAAGAATTACTGCAAGTTTTAAGTTTCTCCTTTAAAACACCAGGAGCTAGTAGTACAATGTTAAATTTATATTTTTAGGTTATTTTCTAGATGTCTGGAATAAATACAAACTATATTTCACAGTTTTCAAAAAATAACAGTTATGCTGGTTTTTCTTTGAGAGAGGTTTGGCCATACAATTATAATGTGTACTTGGATAAAAAGCAATTAATTATAGCAGAGGTAAGAACTTATATGAGATCACCAATAACATTTTAATGATTTAACAAATATTCCATAATTTGAATTGGAAGGATTTTTTTGAGTTGATGCAATCCAGTGTTCTTTTTACATATCTGAGGGAAAAGGTAGAGAGGACATAAGAATTGCCTAACACAACTAACTCATGGTATATTATATAGTTATTTCAGATTTAAGACTGAGTAGATTAGGAATGTTAAGAGACGGAGTTTGTATCTCTTGTTGCCCAGGCTGGAGTGCAGAGGCGCGATCTCGGCTCCCTGCAACCTCTACCTCTTGGGTTCAAGCAATTTTCCTGCCTCAGCCTGCCAAGTAGCTGGGATTGCAGGCATGTGCCACCATGCCTGGCTAATTTTGTATTTTTAGTAGTGATGAGGTTTCTCTATGTTAGTGAGGCTGGTCTCGAACTTCCAACTTCAGGAGATCTGCCCACCACGGCCTCCCAAAGTGTTGGGATTACAGGTGTGAGCCACTGTGCCTGGCTTATATGTTTATTTTTTTTGAGATGGAGTTTCAGTCTTGTTGCTCAGGCTGGAGTCTAGTGGCGTGATCTTGACTCACTGCAACCTCTGCCTCCAGGGTTCAAGTGAGTCTCCTGTCTCAGCCTCTTGAGTAGCTGGGATTACAGGCGCCTGCCACCACACCCAGCTAATTTTATTTTTAGTAGAGATGGGGTTTCACCATGTTGGCTAGGCTGGTCTCAAACTCCTGACCTCAGATGATCCACCCACCTTGGCCTTACAGGCATGAGCCACCACACCCAGCCCCAGCTAAGAAATTTTAAATTCCTGTAAGGTATCATTTTCAGAAATTATTGCTCAAGGCAGGACTCTCATCTAGACTTATCTTCAGCAGACTTTGGAATGATAATTAGTTGTTCCTGGAAAGATGACTCTTTTTTGAAGTAGTGTAGATAAGTTGACTTTCATAGACTACTAATGCTTAATTTTAAGTTCTGAGTAGGTAGCTTAGTATATTTTCTGTAAGAAACTGATCAGGTCTTTATTATTGATTAGGATACCCAGAATTTGAAGTGATTAATTTTGAGTTAAATATAGTTAAAGGCAGGAAACGACAATGTTTATAAATGAAGTATCTATCATAGGATGAAAATAAACTTGAATAATTGGTAATGGAAAAAAATAAAAGTGGAATGAGACTTTAGCTTTCAATAAATAGATAACGTGGTCATTTATGGAGGAACACAGAGTAATTAATAGTCTTACATTCTGTTTTTCCAAGTTTTATAAATCCAAAAATGAAAACGAGTATGATTCTACTATAATTTTTTCTTTTAACTTTTTACATTTCCATTCTTCCTTCAGGCCATTTATTTCTCAGAAAATCCATTTTCCTGATTTTTCTACCAGAGACATACATAGGAATTATGTTGATTGTGTGCGATGGTTAGGCGATTTGATACTTTCTAAGGTATGGTAACTGCAGTTAAGCTGTACTTCCATCGTGTGTGTGTGTGTGTGTGTGTGTGTGTGTGTGTGTGTGTGTTGGAACTTGGTAGTTAGCAGTTTATATAGTTTAGTAAATTGAATGGCAGATGGGAAATTGCCTTAAGTCTCATATTTTGATATATTTAGAAACTTGTTTTAAGGATAAAATATGTCACTGAATTATAATTCTTTGTGCTCCAGTAAGATGAGTACAGTTTTGTAAGGTGATAGTGTTCTCTGATATTCAGTATTGTTACAAGATAACCAGTAACTAAAGCCAACAGAGTTGTCTTCTGTTTTTGTTTTTTTGTATCTCTGTGACTATTTTAGTAAAATTTTATTTATAAAAACAGGTGGCTGGAGTTGGCTTATGGGCTAGTTTGCCAACCCCTACTCCTGTTAATGGATTTAAACAGTTGCTTCTCGACTTATGATGGGATTACATCCTGATAAACCCATCATAAGTTGAAAATGCATTTAATACACCTAACCTACTGAATATCATAGCTTAGCCTAGCCTACCTTAAATGTGCTCAGAATTAGCCTAAAGTTAGGCAAAATTAGCTAACACAAAGTCTCTTTTATAATAAAGTGTTGAATATCTCACATACTGCATACTGCTAGCCCGGAAAAGATCAGAATTCAAAATTCCAGGTACCTCAAAATTGCAACTGTTTTGTACCATTAAGGTAAAGTTGAAAAACTGTAAATCAGACCATTGTAAGTTAGGGGCCATCTATGTGTGTGTTTGTGTGTCTGTGTGTGTGTGTGTGTGTGTATGTGTGTCTGAATTTTTTTTTAGCTGATAATTTAGAGAAGCTATTGGTGATGTAACAAGAACATTTAGGATTATCAAATTTGGTAAAATTGCTGTCCAGTTTCTTTTCTTGATGTGAATTTCAGGCTACTTCACATTTTCTTGGGCAGAGCCTGATTTACTTTTTTCTTGGCTTTATGTGTAAACTGTTTTTTTCTTTTTTCTTTAAACTTTTGACCTTCAAATAATTTAATTCATAGGAAGTTTCAAAGATTGTGCAGAGAGGTCCCATATGATCTTTGCCCATAAACCAAAGGTTATACGTTACATAACTGTAATACAATATCAAATCCAGAAAATTGGCACTGGTACAATGTGTGTGTATAGTGTTAATGTCATTTTATCACGTGAATTTTGTCATTTCAACAATAGTACAGTTTGGGACCTTTTAAGATTGTTTTTTTTCCACTCAGACCCTTGAGATCTATCCAAGTTGTTGCCTGTATGAGTAGTTCTCCTTTTTTATTGCTGAGTAGTATTCCATGGTATGGATTACCATAGTTTATTTATCTATGGTAGGACGTTTTGGTCGTTTCCAGTTTTGGGCTATTGCAAATAAAGCTGCTAATGAACAGTTGTGTACAGGTTTTTGTGTGGACTTAAGTTTTCATTTCTCTGGGTGAATGCCTAGGAGGGCAATTGCTGGGTCATGGTTAAGTTTGTTTAGTTTTTTAAGAAACTGCCAAACTATTTTCCAGAGTGGCCGTGCCATTTTACATTCCCACCAGCAATGTATGAGAGATCCAGTGTCTCCGAATCTTCGCCAGCATTTGGTATTGTCATTATTTTTTATTTTAGCTGTTCTGATAGGTGTGTAGTGATATCTCATCGTGGTCTTAATTTGCATTTCCCTGATGGCTAGTGATGTTGAACATCTTTTTCATGTGCTTATTTACCATTTGAATATCCTTTTTGGTGATGTCTCTTCATATCTTTTGCTCATTTTCTAATTGGATTGGTTTTTTTTTGTTGTTGTTTTTAACTGTTGAGTTTTGAATATATTCTAAATATGAATCCTACATCAGATACATAGTTTGCAAATATTTCCTTTCAGTCTGTAGCTTGTCTTTTCATCCTCTTTAACAGGGTCTTTCTCAGAGTAAATAATTTTTAATTTTTATTAAATCCAGTATATTGATTTTTAAAAATTATTTTATGGATTATGCTTTTGATGTTGTGCCTAAGAACTCCTTACCAAGCCATAGACCTTAAAGCTCCTTATCAAGCCATAGACCTTGTCATTTCAAGAATGGTACAGTCTGGAACCTTTTAAGATTGTTTTTTTTTTCCACTCAGACCCTTGAGATCCATCCAAATTATTGCCTGTATCAGTAGTTCTCCTTTTTTATTGCTGAGTAGTATTCCATGATATGGATTACCATAGTTTATTTAACTATCTATGGTAGGACATTTTGGTCGTTTCTAGCTCTCCTGTAAAAGTTTGATACTGCTATGTGTTACATTAAATGTATAATCCATTTTGAGCTCATTTCCTTTTGAAGGTGTAAGGTTTAGGTTGAAGTTCATTTTTCCCCTATAGATACTCAGTTGTTCCATCAGCATTTGTTGAAAGACTATTCTTCCACCATTGAATTACTTTTGCACCTCTGTCAGAAATTGTTTGGCTGCACTTATGTGGGGCTGTTTCTGTTTTTCCTGTTGTTTCATTGATCTGTATATCTGTCCCTCCACCAGTACTACATTGTAGCTCTTTAGTTATTCTTGGAATCTGATCTATTTCTCCTACCTTTATTTTTTTTTTCATAAGTTTTTAGCTATTTTAATTCCTTTGCCTTTCTGTATAAATTTTAGAATAATCTTTTCTACATTTATAAAAGTCTTGCTGGGAGTTTTTTTGAGGAGAAGGAGGTTTTGACTGGAATTGTATTAAACCTGTATATATAATTTTGAGGAGAAATTAATATCATTGTGCTCAGTCTTCTCATCCACGACTGGTATGTCTCTTCATTTATTTACATCTTCTTTGACTTTGATCATCAGCATTTTAAAGTTTTTAGCATATGAGTCCTGTTTTTGCTGTTAGATTTATACCTAAGTATTTTTTAGCAATTATAAATTGTTTTGTATTTTTAATTTCCATTTTTTTGTGTTCATAACAAATATATAGAAATAGAATTGATTTTTCCATATTGATCTTGAATCCTGTGACCTAACTAGACTACTTATTCAAGGTGTGTTTTGTGATTTTTCTCTGTAGACTATCTTGTGATCTGCAAATAAGGACAGTTTTATTTCTTCCTTTGTATCTATATGCCTTTTTTTTTTTTTGCCTTATCGCGCTGGTTTTTTTTTTGTTTGTTTTGTTTTTTTGCCTTATTCACTGTGTTGAATAGCAATGTAAAGAACAGATATTTTTGACTTGTTAGTCTTTTTTTTTTTTTTTTTTTTTTTTTTTTTTTTTTTGGTTTTTTTTTATAAAAAATTTGGGAAAATTTTTTAAGTTTTTTTTTTGAAAAATTTTTTTTTAATAGTATTTTTAAAAAAAATTTTTATTTAAAATTTTTTAAATATTTTTTTAAATTTAAATTTTTTTAAATTTTCCAAATTTTTTTTTTTTTTTTTACAAAAAAAAAAAAAAAAAAAAAAAAAAAAAAAAAAGA